>VZTJ01004489.1:1146019-1327974 GCA_013397795.1 Orthonyx spaldingii
ACCAAAACAAAAAAACCCCCCACACTTTTAGATAAAGCAGTTTTCTTTTTATACCCATATTTCTACTTTAAACAGATCAGTTTCAACAATATTACTGTCCTGATGTTACTTGACACATTAATATTCTTCATAATCTGAGTACATACTTTATCAGAATTTTAGACATTGTCTGGGGATCTTAACTCCCACTGCAAAGAGGAAACTACTCACACTTCCAAACTGTGAGCATGGCACAAGTTCATTCAGTAAATTGTCTTGGATTACTCTGAGTCAGGATATGTCTCTGCTGCTGAACAGGCAAGTGCTAGAAGTGACACTGAGAGCAGTTTCCAGTCTCATCCTGAGATGCTCTGTCCTGAGGTATTCCAGCTATTGCACTTCAAAATTAGGGAGTACTTTGGTGGAAGATCACTCCTAAGGACCACCTCTTGCAGGATGAATGAGGTTTTGTCTCCTTCCAGCCTTTGCAATCCTCTGGCAATACCCCACCATGGATTACATTCTCCATCACTCCTGGCATACCCTCACACCACATGCCAGACCATAAACATGTGGTACAAACTCCTCAAGTGCCCTGTGTTCTCTCAGGAAAATCACTGTCTTTTTGGAACTTCGCATTTAGGCCATCTTGTTTTCAATTCCAAACAAGACTGCAATATTTTCCACGGCTCATTTCCTACTTCCACCAGAACCACAGAGCTATACACTTATCCACTTTCTATGGTGTATACATTTACCTCACTGGGCAAATATGCATATCAATGTTTGAATGCATATTTACAAAGAAAATATTGCTTCAGGGAACACAAGGAATATGTTATTCCCTGTTCTCTGAGTTCAGTCAGCAAAATCTCCTCAATGGATGTCAGCAGTCAGTCACAATTTTCATCTGTAAAACAGGAGCAGGATCTGACAGCCATACAAATTACATCTGTTCCAGTGCAACCATCTGTAATTCAATCTGCAAAATATTAATCAAGTTTATCTTACATGATTTTTCCTCCATCATCAGCTCAGGATGCTTATTGCTTCTTGGTCTGTTACCATTTATACACTAGATTTTTACTCTCCTTAATATTTATTCATTTACTTTAAGAGAGATTGAGTTAGATTTATTGGAAATGCTTTTAGAGATCAATACTACCGTACCTTCTCTTTAATCAGTCTATACATATCATCTGTTTGCTATATGGCTCTCCATGATCTGGCCTTCCTTTGCACTGCTAACATGATATGTTTAGGTTTCACAGTACATTTCAGTATTATAACTCCCTGCACACTCAGAGATTAGCAGGTCAGGCATCATCTTGCATTTTATGCCAATTTCTTAGTTTCATTTTATTATCCTGAGTTCTCAGGCTTTGCTCTGAAGTCAGGATACATTTCATTTTTCCCAACAATGACAGGGCAAGAGTACTTCTCTCCCATCGCCTCCCTCCTTTAAGAAAAGCTAAACACGCACAATCCCAAACTAGGTAGAATTCCCGTACCCTAGAAGTCAGGCTTAGAATTCGATACTTTCTTAATACATTTGTAGAAAACTCTAAAACCAGTAGAGTGAAATTCAGTGGGGACAACTAGATGACCAGGAATGCACAAACAAATCCAGTGCATAAAAACATGGGCAGCAACTTGCTTGGCAAATGTTCTACTGGAGGTTATTGTACATCACAAGATGCAAATGGATCACCAGCACAACGTTAGAAAGGAAAGAACAGACTGTACAGGGATGCACAAACAAAATCCTGAAGGAATTCCTTTCAGTCCATGGGAGACTCACAGTTCTGCAGGTTAATACTTGCTTCCAGCTGTATATACCACATCAGAGGAGGGAGGGAGGCAATACACAGTTGACCTCCCCACCCCTGCCAAACAACCACCCAGTCAGTCTAGGGATTTTTATTAATATGCAACATCTGAATACTTTTTCCACAAAGCTGGAAGAGATTCTGGTTCAGAATCTATGAGTCTTCATATAAAGCAAAGCACATCCCAAAGATTCCCACTATGTCTCATGCTTCTTTTTTTAAATTTAAAATTTTATTTTTAGATTTTAAAAACTTGTCAGTGTCAGTTTTGGGAGAAAAAAAAATAATCATACACAGGCTAAGTATCCACATGAGTGTTGACCTTAAATACAGCTGCCAAAATCTGAAAAGTTGTGATGAATTAAGCAGTCTCCATATCAGGTGCTTATTCTTTTTGTCCTTCTTCAAATAAGACTTCAAATTAGAAAGGCTTGACCTACCCAGCCCCTGAAACAGTTACCAAGGAAGTCATAAGGGACAAGAATAGAGCTGTTTCTACCCAACATTTCCAAGCAAAAATCAAGAATCATAAATTAAAATTACCTCAAAGTGTCCGAAGCACCACCAGTGTTAATGCTGAATTCTAATAAAATCTCTGCAAAAGTTTTGTACTTCTGGTACTGCATCTCAAAAGGACATAAATTACTGTTTCATTCCCAGAGGAACATTTAGCCTTCTTTTTAAATTAATTTGAAAACCTTGTAAAATCTAGACAAGACTCTCCACATTTGGTCACTTCTCTGCAAATATTAAGGGTGCCTAGATGCTAAAATATTTTTAGGCATGTCAGTTTAAGATACAGCAAGATGTAACTTGTCTAATTTCAGCCTGACTATTTGGCCCAGCTTTTTGTTAAATAAATCTAAAGTGATGCCAGGTAAAGTTAGGAAAATGGAACTAAGTTCAATAGCAAAAAGTTGTATCAGAATACATTTCCTAAACAGAGGACACATTTACAAGTTTTTGTTGTATCTGATACAATGGCTGTAATCTCAGATGGAACCAGTTGCCTTCTGCAAAAATTTGAGAGTTTGACCCTTAACCGACATTATTGCTACATTCAAATACTAAAAATCCTAATGACAAAACTGATTGAAAAATCCTATTTTGAAAAAAATTAAAATTGAGTTCCAATTTTGCTCATCTACTTTAAGGTTTAACCCATCCCATTTACAAAATTTACAGAGTTATCACACGAGCTAGAGACATCTAGGAAGCAGGAAATATGCTGGAATTTATTCCTCCCTTTCTCCCTGTCTGGCTGCCAAGTATTACACGACTGAAGAGGAGCTGGCAACCCTAACTATCAGAATTAAAATGACAAACTGAGTTCTAGGGTTCAAAACCGTGATTGAGCTAAGCTGTCGCTCCCTCCCTTTCCCCATGTTTATAACAGCATTTATTCCCTCATGTTGAGTAGCAAAGGTGAAGAAATGAGGCAATTTTCCCTTTGACTCATGTGGGTGGCCTCTTGCTGAACTGCCCGCCTGCTGCTCAGTACACGAAGCCTGTGAAGCCCATTTTGACACAACAGGAGCTGCTACCTTGGCTTTTTAGATGGAAAGAAGAGAAGAAACTTTAAAATTGCACTGAGGAGGGATGATTACAGAAGGCACTCTTTCTAACCGCTGCCAGCTTTACAGGAATTGGCTTAGTAAAAGAAAGATAAGTGCCTGAAACATTTCATCGTTGAGCCCTCCTGCCTTCTCTTTATCAGTAATTAGCATGAGTAGCAGAATGTGTGCACTTCCTCAATGGAGGTAATTACTGTGTAGAGCTCCAGAAGTTTTCAAACCAAAGCTTAAAAGACATCTAAATGACATAACGCATTGTGCAGGGTTTCTAGAGGGACAGTTTTTTCCTCTCTCCTTGGAAAAAAAAAAAAAAATTTGTAACCATATTTTTCTTACCACAGAGATAAAAGACAGCTTAATAGTGACTAGGCGGGCTTCAAGGCTGGATCAAAATTTTCCAGTACTGTCATGATGAACTATCAGAGAAACAACAGATATGAGCACTGCTGTCCAGATCTTAAAGCAATTTTTCTGCCATTGATGGGTTAGGCTTTCCAAGCCAACTTTACTCCCATCTTTCACAAATTAGCTTTTGTTTTCAGGCAGGAAAAGACTGTAAACTCTGGGAGGAAGAAAATAAGAAATTTGTAATGAGGAATGAAATTGAAAACACCTCTAAATTTAGGTTAAAGGTAAAACTCTCCCATTTCTGCTGTCCCCACCCTGCCTCCTCCCAGTTAAATATAATAACTCTGCCTTCTCTTGACAAGACCTGCTGCTTCAAGACACACAGCCACACTCTTCAGTCTCTGGCAGAAGAGATCACTGAGGTCATTGTGAGGTAAATGTTGCCTTTCACGGGACTGTTGAAGACAATGAAATGCACCCAACAGTTCCATCTTCATGTTTGTCACTTATTCGTGAGAGGAAACCAGAAACATTTTCAGTGGAGATTGTTCATGATATTCAGGGTTGGACAGAAGAAAAAGAACAAGCACAGACCAAAGATAACGTGTGAAGGAGGGAATTAAAGTGACAAAGAAAGGGAAAAAAACCACACTGCAAATAATTACACCTGTATTAAAGAAGTTTTTCTACTGGTTCCTACAGGGCTGAAAGGTGTAACATTGAAGAGAGCAATTATTACTGGTAAATATGCTGGAATATCATACAACCATAACTATGAATAGATGTTCCCTCTCCAGGAACTGGAAAAGTGCAGCTAGATGTTTAAGAGAGATGCAAGTTTCCAAGCCCCAGACAGCAGCGTGGGAGGCCCCAGTGCCATCCCAGCAGGTAAGTGACAGTGCTATTCTGGAATCCATGTTCAGCATGTACCCAAATTAACAGCACCATAGAGAACACATTTCCTCTACAGTCTTCCAGGGAAGTTTCAGAGACAGATGATAACACTATACCAAAATGAAGCCAAAAATATCTTATTTTAAATAAGATAGACTTTTTTAAAATAGTTTGAGACTAAAGAGTCTCCTTAAAGCCATAGAAATAGTTGCTCAAGACCACATGCCAGATAAACATGCTAATATATTCAGAATTTCACCTGTGACACAGGATCACAGATTTGGTTGATGGAGAACTTTGGTTTCGATAATGTGTTTTGGGTTCAGCAAGAAATGGTAAAGCAAGAGAGCTTGTGATTCAGCCTTCAAGGCACTGGGATGTGTTTTGCCCCCAGAGTATGTGTGCTACGTGCCAAAAGAGAGCCTTAGATATGAGGATTATCAATATTGTCCTTGGACACCACTCACTGATTTCATCTTGCTGGTGGTCTCTATCACAATAAGCAAAATAAAACAGTTTCTGAAAAGGGCCAGAAAAAGCTAGGTACTTCATTGCCATTGAGGTCTTTGGGGAAAGTACCTCAGTATCTTTGAAAAAAAGATCAGATTCAAATAATCGAGAATTTTCCTGTGTTTGTAAGTGGGAACAGTTTTTAGGGTAAGCTATTATTGAACAGTCATGGCCGGTTTGTGGGTCTGGGCCTTCTGGCTTCAGAGTACAATTAATTTATAAATATAATTTGAGACATAGACCAGTTGCAAAATTACTCATCTGCCTCCTCATGGCTGACCAGGCAAATTATGGTTTTATTTTACTCTCTGTAATTAAATTGGTTAACTGAAAACTGAGTGACTCATACTTTCTACAGAAAATTTTATCATATTGTTTGCTACTAATATTTTTCCCTCCCATTCCCCTTCAAAAAGTTTGGCATGGATGGACTTGATGAATCCTTTGCCTTCTAGTTCAGTTCATGGAAAAAGGCACATGGATCAGATTCAATCATCCAGCACTTTCTATTGACATTTCCCAGGTAACATCAACAGCTACATGAATTCTTAGCCTTTCTGTACTTCTGAATAATGCTAAAGTGAGCATAAACTCTGGAAATGTCTCCTTGCCTCCATTCATTTTCTGGAAGGGGCTCATTCCATTAATCACACAGACAGATGGGCTCACATTTTGTACTATTATCCCACCTGACACTGCTTTCTTTGGCTTTCATAGCAAGACATTCATTATTGCTAATGTTCAGGGCATAGCAGGTACACTGGACTTGTGTAGCACCCAAGAGTCTCCTTGAAAAATAGCATGGTCCTGAAAGAATCTCTATCTGCTCTATGAGTGCCTTCCCTGAGATCCTTCCAGCCTTTTTCTTCCTGCTTACGCCTGGAAAGAAATTAAATTCAGGTTGTGAGTATCTGGCCTTTATTTCTGAAAATGCTTCTTTCTGAAAGCGCTGTGTGTTTGCAGCACTTATTAGCATGTGCTGCATAAATATATGTGCATAGCCTCCACCCTGTGTCTCAGTCAACCCACCTGACTCAAGTTTTGCTGCCTCAGAAGGTAACATTTCACTTCCGTGGAGAATCTGGGGACTCCAAAGATGTAATATGCAGATACAATTTAGGGCAGGTCAGGCAGAAGCTTGATTAACTCTGAACACTGGGACAGCATATTTCTCTGCTCCCTGGTTCTCAGTGTTAGCAAAGCCAGGTATCTGTCCCTGGGAGGGATGAACTCTGTAAGTTGTTTGCTAACTGCCATGTTTCTGAGGACTCAAACAGTAGATAACATGAGCATATGGAGAGATGTCTCTTGATGGAGCCTATAGGAGGGGCATACCCAGTGTCAGCCTAGGTCAGAAGTCAGGAGCTGCAAACAATCACAGACTGCTAGCTTTTAGTTGAAAGGAATGTTTTTTAAGTCAAATTTGATTCTTAGCCAGCCCTCTCAATCTTAAATATTAATACTTTTACCACCACACTCCTTCCACTCCCAGAACCATAGACTACAAATTGTCTCAGTTTAGGGGACATATTTTGTAGGTCTTGGAAGTTACTATTCTGCATTCCAAGCACACAGTAGCTGTTACTTCAGCAAGAACTACTACCAAGGAGCTTTATCTTGCCATAGAACATGCTGCAGGGGATTTCCTATGCTGCACTTTAAAGGTACACTGTCCTTCTTGAATGGGCAAAGAGTTCCCTCCTAAGTGAGCAAAACTGGCTGAGAGGATAAGATTACTCCACAGACAAGATTGCCAAACTTTCAAAAGCCTGGCTGCTAAAATAGAGAGATATCAGAAAAACCCAAGGACCTTGAGAATAGGATTTTAAAAATCAACCTTCAGACTTACCTACAATGCATGGGTTTTACAGTATCCCATAAAATATATTCTTCATTTCAATAAGAAGTTTATAGGAAGAGAGCATATCTGTATTAGAGCAACACGGATAAACTCTGCGTACTCTTCAAAGTCTCGACTCAAGGTAGTGATTTCCTGTCCTCAGACTAAATATAGGGTCCTTCTCTCAGTTCCTTCTGTCCCCATTCTAGTTGATTAGTTGTGCACACAAGCTACCAGGTGTGCCAGGCACAGCTCCTACCTGGTGTCCATGCTATAAGCTTGTGACTCAGAATGATTTTGTTGTGAACCACAGTGGAGGCTGTGGTTGCATGCTATTGCTCCTCATGGCACATCAGAGCAGAGCACACCATAACAAAACCCTGTGCCAGAGGAGAAAGAGGCAAGCTTTCCTGTCAGAGGAAATCCCAGCTAGCTGATCACAGGAGGGCAGCAGCCCGTGACATCCTTCACAACACTGATATCACACAAATGACAGAGAGATGAGGATCCTCAGCGCCATCTGTTTTGACCGACTGTTCCACTCCTGTGCGCTGAATTACAAATGCAGACAGAGCCCAAGGGAACTAATTAGTTCCCTCCAGAAGAGAGCTGGGGAGTGAATTAACATACCCACGAGCGTGTACAATCAGAGAACCAGCAACCAGGTCAGGAAGCTGTGTTATATGACAGCCAAGACAGACCCTTTGTCATCTCTTTTTGCAGTGATATCCACCAGTCCCATAAGGAAACAGCAACTTGCAGCTGTTAGTAACACCAAGGTAACACCATTTGCTTAAAAGAACAGATGCCATAGTATATTCTCATCTTCTTTCTCACTTGCCCTTCCTACATCAATAAAAAAGATAAAAAATTTTAATCAGATCTCTGGTTTCTATGAGTGGGATACAAAGGCATAAGTGACAAGCAACAGGACATGAGGATATGTGGCAGGGAAGGTATAGGTTGGATATTATGAGAAATTTCTTTGCTGTAAGGATTGACAACAGTAGAACAGGCTGCCCAGGGAAGGGGTTAAGTCAGCATCTCTGGGTATTTAAAAGCTATGTAGATGTGGCACATAGCGACATCCTTTAGTGGTGAACTTTCCAGTGTTTGGTTAATTGCTGAACTCAGTCTTTTCAAACCTGAATGATTCTGTAAGTGATAAGCAGTGAAGGGTGAGCAAAGCATTAAAGATGTGGGATTTCTTAGGAAAAAACATGTTACAAGAAAAACAGTTTTACTTAGCTTCTGCCATGAGAAGAACATTTAAGCTTCTCTGTTGACTGATTTTGTAAATTAGAAGCAAAATACCCTGTAAAAATTGTGACTGAACCCAAGCATGGTGGGAGCTGAAGAACGAGGAACCATCAAGCAAGTTCCATGAGTCCCCATCATCTTGCAACTGGAAGTCTGGTGAGCAAGCCTGTGAAGAAGAAATTATTAATCCCATATGCAATTCACATTACTTTATTTAATCTGGCAAGATACCAGTGTATATTCAAAACAGTCTGGGCCCCTGTGCATTTTTGTTACCTGTCCATCTGATGTACAGGTCCAAGAAGAGAGGTCCAAGGGCACCTTCCCTATAAGCTTTGTATCCCCTGGATCTTCAGATAATCATGTTTACAACAGCAATGCAACTGTCTCTATTTTACAGCTACTGTTATAAGCAAAAAAAAGAGTTGTGTATTAAAGCTTTTACTACACAGGAGTGCTGTATTGACCCAGATTAATTTTTTCTACATTTTCCCTACTGATTAAAAGTTTTGAAAGCTATATACCCATATGGTTGTTGTTTTCACTACTTTACCAAAGTTTCATTTACAACACATGGGGAAAGCTAATTTCTAGAGAGTTAACATCACTAATATTTTTCTTATATTTCTACCATTTAGTCCATAAGAGCACTGCTTCTTTAGGAAAGCCCTCTCCCTCAAGTCTCATTTCGTTTGGTTTACTGATAAACATGATAGACATTTACCATACCCTTACATTTCTTAAATACTTAGCTTTTTAGAAAGAGAAGCCTGTAATCCACAAGGTGTAAAAGCTTGTTGTATACTGAATATAAAAACCTTTGGGAGATAAATTACAATAATGAATACCCCTCAATATAAACACATACCCCCTCCCCCACTAATAAGAGCTGTAAATGATATTGAAGTATGAACTGAATTAGTCATATATAATTATCACACATATGACAGGCAGAGACAGTCCTGTCATGCGTTCTTAGAAAAGAGAGATAATTTCTTCTCCTTCTTAGGCCAAAGAGGGAACTGGCTTCTGAATCTGATGTGTTTCCAAGGCTAAGGGATTTATTTTTTCCCTACCAGGCACTGAAAGTCTTTTTTAGATTTAGCCCTACTTCTTGATGAAATCCACTCTCACAAGCACAAAACAAGCTTACTGAGAGGGAAGTTAACTAAACAATTAGATACCTGGAAGCCTTAGGATAAGAAGTTATCTTATCCCGAATTATTTCATGAAATATGAGGAGAAGTGAAGGAGGCAATATGTCTCCACAGAATGGCAGGCATTCTTGTGAACTATTTACACCAAACTTTGAGCAAAATTAGTGGGAGTTAAAGACTCCCTTCAGCTCCCAGAAAAGCTCAGCCTCTTGCAGTAAACCGTAAATGAGCAAGAGGATAAAATCTCTTCCTTACACTGTATTTCAGTGCTTTTAGAACAGTTAAATATAGGCACACTGGCTAGATAGAATAAGAAATGCATGTTACCTCTGCCAGTGGTATGAAGACTGTCAGTTTGGCAGCTTCCAAGGGTATAATTTTGTACATGAACTTTTATCAAGAAAGTTTCCTATTCTACAACAACGGTGGAAAGAGTACACAGAAATACATGTAGTCGCCAGCATCTCTGTACTTTCTTATCTGTGTGACTCATCTCTCAAAATAGAAGATATTTTATGCCTCTCAGATCCTTGGGCTTTCTACTCTGAATTTTCAGCTTGGATGTCAAATACAGTTAACGTCAAACATACGATGGCTGTTTCTGAGACCATGAAGGTCCAGTCAACTGATCACTAACTTTTAGCCAATTGTTTTTACTGGAATTGTTGGGCCTCTTACATCTTTCCTGAGCAGATAAAGCTATTGTCAGTTTGTGTAACACAGAGGTGGTCAAGACCCTCAGGAAGGTAGCACAATTTACAAGGTACCTGTGTAGAAAGAGATGTGAAGGCATGGCCATAGCAACCAACAATTTTCAGTTTGGGGCCCTAATTTTCCTCTCTGTCTTTGCACGAGTCAATGGGAGTTATCCTGTTCTGGAGCTGACAATTTATTTATTCCTGTAAGGTACTACACGCAATATACATTAGTATAGGAAAGTGAAAAATCATGTAGGAAATAAATGTTGGAAGAAAATTCACAGCATTTCCATCCATTTCCTTATTGTCATGGTTTAACCCCAGCCAGCAATTAAGCACCATTCAGCTGGCTACTCACTTCCTCCTGGTGGAATGGGGAAGAGAACTGGAAAAGTGAGAAAACTCACAGGTTGAGATAAAGACCATTTAATAGATAAAGGAGATAATGACAGTTTAATAGGTAAAGCAAAAGCCCCGTGTGCAAGCCAAGCAACATAAGGAATTAATTCATCACTTCTCCTGGGCAGGCAGATGTTCAGCCATCTCCAGGAAAGCTGGGCTCTATCACGTACAGTGGTTACTTGGGAAGATAAAATGCGACCACTCTAAACATCCCCCTTTCCTTCTTCTTCCCCCATCTTTATATGCTGAGCATGATGTCCCATGCTGTGGGATATCCTTTGGGTCAGTTGGGGTCACCTGGCCTGGTTTTGTCCCCTCACAGGTCCTTGTGCATTTCCAGCCCCCTCAGCAGTGGGGTGAGGGGCAAAAGAGGCCTTGACTCTGTGAGTAATGAAAACTTCAACAATGACAACAATGTGTTACCAATACTGTCTTCAGCACAAATCCAAAACACAGCTCCATACTGGCTACTGTGAAGAAAATTAACTCTATCCCAGTCAAACCCAGCAGATATATATTTAAATTATCATAAATATCCATTCATTATTAACTGTCTCCAGCTCCTCAGATAAATCAGGGTTGGGGGATGTTGATTTTCAAGTGGTCAAATTCTTAGGATTTTTTCCCACACAATTACCCTCAACTAAAATTTCATTAAAAAACCCTACAAGCATTGAACTGTTTATTTTTTATTTCTGTTGATTAAAGTATGATCTCATTTTTTACTCTGCCTCTTTCATACTCTTAATAAACTTATGCCCTGTGGTGGCCAGTGACTTTTACAAATCAACTTCTCAACTACCCATCAATCTTTACACGGAGCATTAATGTTTTATTGTTCTTGTTCTGGTAGTAATGATTTTTCACTTCCTCTGCTGATTTTTCTTATCAAAAGTAATTTACAGCACTCTTCATCAAGATGAGCCTTTGCCAATTCTAAATACATCATATGTATGTTCTCTTCCACTTGGTCAAATCAGAAATTTGACTTATATGCTTTGCTGGGTTTAAATCAAATGATATTAGATAATAAATAAAAAGGTCCTGTAGGAATTTCCTTAACCATTTGTATATAAAGAAAAATAATATTGAAGTCCCCTAAAATTCTGAGGTTTTTTCTGTAAAATGGTTTTGTATGTAATTTTTTTTTATGTATAACTGCATGAAATAGGCTTTGAAAATATCTTATAATGTTTTGATCAGAAGTCTTATTAAAAATAATTCTCAGGTTTCTTAATGCATCCATATGATTTGCCACTATAAAACAGTCACTTTGGAAATTACTAAGCTGATTATGAATAATTAAAAACCGTTCAGAATCAATATGGATCAATACAAACACTTACCTGTCTTTTCATTCATTATCTATTCTATAAGAAGCAGTTTTGAAGTTCTCCAAGACCTCATTTAACAGGTGATCAGCTTTGCCAAACATTTACCAAATAACTGGCATAGACATCATCTTCAATTCCTTGCTGTGCAATAGAGGTGAGACTATTTCCTTTCTAACACACTAGTTTGTGTCTAATAAGATCCTTGAATAGCTTTTTACTATTTTACTAGGCATTGTATAACATTGTTTGATTAGGAATGATAGTAAAATTGAAAGAATAATACCTATTAGATCTTTTCAGCAGTAATTTATAACCATTTGCTAAATGCTCAGATAATAACTTGTCTTTTTCTTACATGACTTCAACCAAAAAGTCAGCTGTTACACCCATCTGTGAATCTGAATTTGCTTTATAACATTTTTAATGCTTAAACATACAATCAGTATTAATTAACTTTTCTAAACTTAATATTTAAATTAGAATATAGTTGAAATATTTTGTATCTTGGAAGTTTTTCAGAGCTGAAAGCAAGAAATTCTCTTGTCCCTTAGCAGAGATATTGTAAAAATACCTTTTTCTGTCCATCTCCCTGCTGTTTGAGAAATAGGCTGATGAGATCACAGACAGTTAGTGTTTCTTCCTTAAGACCCTGTTGCCAAAAAGCCTCAGTCTACAGAAGAGTTTCTTCTGGCAGTGTGTAATCCTTGAATTTTGAACAAGCTTGACATTTATGCTATATAATTAGGAGTAGCAGCTATGTTGCTATGCTGCTTTTCCCATATGCTACAAAATCCAGCATCAGAGACTGAAAGCTCATGACACCAGGATACATTGAATAACCCACCTTCACTAAAATATAATATTCCCTTCTCCTTCATGTTAGATAGTTATCGATTTTTATTGCAGGGAACACTGCCAGATGGAGCGATGGAGGAGCTGGAGTGCAAAGGTGTGTGGGAGGAGAACTGGTGCAGGGGTGAGTTATCAGCTCACGAGGTGCAGCATGAGGACACAGATTAGGCACGTGACCACAAGCTGCATTTGAAAAAGAAAAAACAAAGCAATTTGAAAAAAAAAAAAAAAAAAGCTAGCCTACACTATAGCTCTTTTTTGGCTGTGCACTCTTTCTCTGAGCCAGGGGCCCCTTAAAGTGTTTGATTCAACAGAAATGGAAAGCAAAGCTGCAGCTTTGACCTACAGAGAGCAAAGACCTACAGCTCTATACACTGCCTCAAGCAGCAGCCAAAACCATACCAGTATCAATCAGAAATGAGAAGCAAAGAAAACACAGGCCTCATATCATTAAAAATCACCCTAAGGAAACATTTGAAAGAATCTGTGTGAAAGCATGGGACCTTACACACAACTTATCCACTTGTTTACTCTGTTGTATATCAGAATGTATTCCTTTCATTTCAAAACTCTGCACAGATTTGCTATGACGATGGTTATACATACTACTAATCTTTCAATATCCAGTATTGCATCCAAACATGCTAAACTATATGACAGATGACAACATCCCTTGGAAAGAAGGTTCTTATGAGCGAGAATATGGTGTTCACAGAGACCAGAAAAGTCTGCTTCCTTTCCTACCTTCAGTGCAGACATCCCGTGACCAGCTAAACCTCCCCCGGTCTTGTCAGCTCTCACATTCAAACTGTGAAGACAATATTGGATATCTATAAAGTAAAAGCTTTGTGGGACATAAGTCCTGGGATAAGAAAGAGGAATGCAAATTATCTTGGTCAGAAAGAGTCTCAATTATTCTTTAAAAATTAATAAAGTCCATTGTCAGTTCTGCTAAAAAACTGCTGCTGTCAAAGTGTTACACCAAGGTCACAATTCAGATAACCTCAGCTTTCAAATAGTCCCTGAGTGCAAAAAACATCATTCAGGCATAACCTTGATGTGCAGAAAATGTATTTCTCATGAGCCCTTCTGTCTACATACAACCCACCAAGTAAAGACATAACTAAAAAAGTATTTCTTATAACAAAATAGAGAGTTTGGGGTATATTTGTAAAATTCAGATCATTTCACTCACTTTTACCACTACAATAATATTTTTTATTTAATAGCACTGAAGAAGCTCAGCTCCTTTAGAATAGCATTAACCGGAATTTGGTTTTGGAGGATCTAAAAGTTTTTTTTTTAATAAAAGTTTTACAGTGAAAAAGAAAAAACGTAATTTAAAAGTTGAGATAGAAGGATTTTATTAACATCAGCTGGCCTTTTTCATGGCACACAAGAAAAGACAGTAGGACTATGTTAAAGGCAAAATAATTAATCTTCCTTTAATATTCTCAAAGCACTAACAGGATCTTCAATTATATTAAATGTTAGGGGAAATATATGTTTTAGAGCCTGTCTGCATAGAAAAATTGCTTTATTCACATCTCTGAGTATTGATGCTATCACAGCACTATTGCAGACTAATTACAAGATGAGAAGTAAATTGAATTATACCAGTGCAATTTCATTCAAATAATGTTTCACCAGGAATAGCTGAGATGGAGGAGAAGATTAAAACATCATACCCAGGAAAAACTTTTGTGCCAGGAGGAAAACTGTGTGCAGACCAAACCTTCGGTACATGGGACTTGCGAAGTCTCATCAGTGTTTATTTCACTTTTTTTTTCTTTTAGAAAAATTAATGGAAGTAAATGCACATGAATGAAGATCTTGGACCTAAAAGTCTTTGAGAAATCATCTTTGAGAAAGCCATCTTCAGGACTCACTGCTGTATGAAGATCCTGCTAAAGGAGGATAACTGTTTTCATTAAGTGGTGTTATTTCATATACTGTCAGTATCAGGACTGTTACAAGACAGTGCTTTAATATTGCCTGTCTGCTGTCTCTCAGTATTTGGCAGCTGCAGTGCTGGAGCACATCCTTTGAGTCTCCTGATGTCCCCAGGGACAAGGTAGCACAGCTAAAGACATAAATAATTAGGGACACTGAAAGAGTGACACTGAGCATTCTGAGACTGAAGTAGGGGTAACTAAAGAGTGACTATCTGATGAGTAATGGGAAGGCAAATTAGGGACACGCTATAGTTTGCTGCAATATACAGGCCCAGGAAGCTCACTCACAGATCCAGATCTTTCAGAGATCCTCAGTGAGCCTTTGTGCACAGAAAGAAAAAGATGTAGGGCTCAGTAGGGTGCAAACCCCTGCAGCCAAATGCTGGGAACACTCTGTGTTCTGAGAATTCCAGATACCTGCCCATGCCTTACTCCTGTTTCTCCCTCCCCACAAAAAGGGGGGAAAGGGAATATGGCACTTTGTCTCATGGCTATTGTGTGATGCTCTGGTAGGAAGGAGCACTTAAAAAGAAAAGAAAACACCTGTCAAATCCCTTACACTGATTCGTGCTCAAAGTCTCACAGGGCAGAAGAAAAAAGGTTTGAGAAGTCTGCATTAGTCAACATCTAATTTAGAAATGGGAGCTGGAAAAATTGATGGAATTATAGGTGGAATGAATAGCAGAAAACAGACTACAACAAGCAATCAGTGAGCCAGCAGTTAAAAAGCACATTATACTACTTTCACCACAATGGTCTGGGGAGGGACTGACCACAGTAGTGCTGGAATGATCAGAAGGGGGTACAGTTCCTTCACAAACAAAGTAAATGAGAAAGAAAACACACAATTATTTCTCTCCTGAGCACCTGTAGAAACCAAAATAAAACAGAACAGCAGGGAAAAAATAAAAAATATGCGGAATTGCCTTTGAAAGCCGTGATGGCCTCAGATTGTGCCTAGGCTCAGACAGCACCTGCTGTGTGAATTGCTTGGGCTTTTATTAAAACTTCAATTAATGTGAACAGTTGTAATAATGAAACAGAAATTGAAAAATGGTTATATACTGCCAAGACACAGTCCAATAATCCTGTTTCCTTTCTCAAGCAAAAGCCTAACAAAAACAACAGCATCTGCTTGGACAGGAAGGGCTGAGGTGTAGCAAAGGGACACAGGATGTGCAGGTGGTTGATCTCTGCATTTGGAGCACACAGGCTCCAAAACCATGTACAGTCAAAAACCACACATGAGACCAAAAAGCCACCTCTCACTCAGAGGCAATTTGCTGTTGAAATGCAGCTGAACACAGCTGTGTGTCCTATGCCCTCACGGTATCTCACTGCCAATAAATGTTTGGTGCATTTCGGCAGCAGGTACAGATGTCCCAAATGCAGCAAGGGCCCAACCTCTTCTGGTAGGTCCTAAACAGGAGAGGGAGGCAATGCCTCTCTGCATTCATTCACATTCCTGAATTTCTCTCCTTCTCTAGAGATATTCAGCTGAGGAAGGTCTTCCTGCAGTAATCTCTTCCCTAGTGGTCTCCTGCAATTAGAGCCCTGAAACAGGACATCAGAAGAGGCATAAGTGTCACAGAGGAAACTATGTCACAGGCTAAAGAACTTGGGATGAAAAACCCTCCAAACCCTAAAGCTCCAAGAAAAACATAAGCTCCTCTTTGCCATCTCCACAAAATCCATGCAAACAAATAATTTGAAACCTAACCTAGTTTTACTCAGGACATGAGCACAGGAGGACACAACCCAGATAAACAACTAGACACATCAGACATCTGTGTTGCCCAGCAATTGAAGGTGATCAAAAGAAAAATCTGTGATGATTTCAAGCAACCCATAACATGTTTTGGGTGTTTTGTTAGGTTTTTTTTTCAAAAATATAAATATTAGCTGTTGGTTGCAAAGCCTAGTTGTCCAAAAAAAAAGATAACTTTATCTTTCCAATTCATCATCTAAACAAATTAATTCAAGGCAGGGAAGTAATTAAAATGCAAAACTAAAACAGAGACAATATTCTTTGTGTTCACAGCCCCCAATGGGGTTTGGAGTTAAGTTCACATGGGCTTATGCCAGCATGATCAAAGGGAAAAAAATTATAATTAAAAGTATGTATCAAAGTATAAAACTCACACAACTGGGAACAACATTGTTCAATTTATGGCTTGCCCCAAATAAAATATTCAACAGAAAACATGATCGGAAATCAACCATGCCATAAAAGTGCAAGACAAGCACTATTTTTACAGCTCACTATGGCTTCTGTCCCAATTCATTATGCTTTTTAATTTAAAAAAAATTAAAAAATAAAAAAAAAAGAAATCAAAAAACCAGTTTCAGTATCTTTCATAACTACATAAATGAAATTGGAGCTTAAACTCATTTTGTTGATTTAAAGGCCAAACAGGCTTATGAAGCTGTCTCCCCAGTACCTCCACTGGCAATCCTGCAGGCAGTTTTTGGAGAAAATCATGATGAATTTCTTACTGCTTGACACTGGCAGCCTTTCCAGGGCCCATGAATGCAGGGCAGCTTCCTTAGGGCCTGTGGGAGGCAGTCTTGCAGCAGACCAAAAGTGGTGCTTATTGCATCAGAGGGTTCCCAGATCAGGAAAGAAAAGATTGTCTCTCTGTCTTCCCCCACATCCAAGCACATACTGGAAAGAAGAAAAGAAAGCCTAAGAAAGATCCAAGCCGACTGGATTATCATGTGCTTTCTTTTACTATTTAATTCCTGTAAGCATTGCAAGTTTGTAATGCATGTAATAAAACTTAAACCTTAAGAGAAGTCACTTAGGTCAGTGTCACCCCATCTCTCTCTCACAACCAAACACATTTCAATTAAGAAGACAATTTGACATTCAAGAACTTTCCCTGGGATCTATGTGCACAAAATTAATCTTATTGATGGATGCCATGTGGGCCCTTTTGTAACTTCCTGTGTTAATTAGGGTCACCCTCTTACAAAATGAGGCGGTTTTTACACAGCTTAACACTTGCTCTTCCCAACACTCCCAGGTAATATATTTCTTCACCACTACTTCTAAACTGAAGAAGAAAGAAGAATATTCATAATATCTTAGGGCAACAATGTTACAAAATACTCTGTCATCCTGTAGATGTATTTCAGTATTCTATAAACACGCATATGCACGCTTCTGTAATGACTGACCAGGATGTCAGGATGTAAGGATGTCTTTTTGTGTCTAAACTCTTCCCAAGATTAATTTTAAATGGTTGAGTAGTAAATATAAATATCAACTGAGCCTAATTCTGAAGTTTTGGTTGCATTTTTACATCCAGGATCGTGGCCTGCTAGTTAGACATTTCAGTTGTATTGTAAACATGCTTCATCTAGCCTGATGTTATCCAAAGAGAGCTGTAAGTTAATTGGAAAAGGACCTTTTTTTCACATGTTTGTGAAATCTTGTGTAAGCTGTAACTTTCCTGTATACATGGAATTTATAAAGTGCTATGGTGATTATTGCAGTACCTAAAATATGAGACAAAAACAGTTCAAAGAAAGTCAGAACTGGTGCAGGTGAAACATCCCCTTAAACTTGATAAACCTTTACAGGATGATCCAAAGGTGTCTATTAGCAAACAACTTCTGCAACAATTCTGAAATGTGCTGTGAAAGGCAAATGCTGCTGTATATTTTAGACATGGATTATGCTAAGAAACCTTTCAGTCCAACCCTTCTGTTACTGTTATGTCAAATATACTACTGTTAGCTCAAACTTACTGCAATTTCCTTTTGCTGAATTTCAAAAACATCTCAGGAATTAAATCCATACAGAAACACTGAGCTCCAACAAGCTTAAGGGCACTGCATGGGCTCTGCACACATAACATTGAATAACAAAGATCACAGAGTACTCCCCATGGTGAAGAAGCCCGAGAACCTCTGTCCCTGGCTTTTCACAGCTCTTAAACTACAAAACTAACAGGTTTGGGGGTTCAGAACACCCTAGAGAACTGTAGAAAAGTTTTGTAAAGGTGAAATCATAATTTTCTTACTCTCGTCTTAAAAGCAGAGGTCTTAATTCACACTATATGACAAAAACCAACATGTTTTTTTTCTATTTCAAAGTTATTTGTTTCTATTTAAGAATTTCTTCTGGTTTTCCAAGAGCTATGCTATATAATCATAAAAAACAGAGTTCTTCACATCACAGACAAAATTAATGAGAAATACTTTGATAAACACTTTGAAAATAAAGAATGTTTTCCTTATTTCCTCTGCAACTGAAGAAAAAGGGGATATTCCAGAAGACAACGTACCTGAAATTAATGCATAAGAGCACATCATTGTACAAGGCACAGACATGCCTGTAAAACTCATTTCTCCTAGATAGCTCCAGCTTCTAGACATAGCCAGACCTCCTACAGAACTTAAGTTCATGCCCCAGTCCATAGTTACATTAAACCATTTGGAGATAAGACTATATCCATGCAAAGGGTGACTGCTACCCAATAGAAAAAAAAAAAAAGAACAAAGTGAACAGTTTAGAAAGGTTCCCAGGGAAGCAAATATTAAAATGGAAAAAAATAGGTTTAATCAGCAATAATTTTAAAAGACTGCAACACTAAATGTGTTGTCTCAGGAAACAGTCTGGTACACTTGCTGAGGGAGTGCAGGGAGTCTTTCTCTCTTACCTGACTTCTTACCAGAGTTCCTTCCTCCAATGCAGCTGTTGGTGCCACTTGTAGAAGGGACTGAACAGAAATCTGTGGGTGTTAGCATATTCCAGAGAAATTCAGATGCCTAAATGCTTTGCCAAATGGCTCTCCAAGGACTGCCCTGTACTTATTGACTAACAAACACTGAGCTACAGATGTAGTGCCTCAAATAAAGGGAACCACTTGGTGTTGGGCCAGTTCTCACTAGATGAGGCTGAATGAAAATAAGAACAAGATTTATTGATTTACTGCACCTGTGGTTTTGTTGGAGACCTAAAAACAGTACAGCCAGGTTTTGCGTTCTATGGCAATGCTTTATTGTACTAATTAATCACTAGTCACTTCTCTTAACAGTTTGAAGAGGTCTGTCATACTCACTGTGACTCATAATTTGCATATAAACATATCACATCTTGAAACTTCACTGCACTTCCTCTACAGCTCACTTCACAGACTCTTGGCTAGAAAACAGCTGAATTTACCAATTGATTGGGACCGAAAGCAAGGACAAGGATGATGAATCTAGGAAAAACTCCAGAATGACAGCAACAAGTAAAAGGACAAGTGGACGTTATGCAGTTTTGGTAATTCTTGACCCTGTGCTTGGCAGTGGGATTGCCTTGAGCATCTTTTGTGCTTTTATAGGAAGAACTGGAGATCAAGCACCATACAGCTATTCAGCAGAATTGTTGCTGATTTCTTACTGATGATTAGTCAGTGGTTTCATGTGCAATACAACCGGGAAAGAGAACTTCGGACATCCGAAGAACTTCTCTGCAGTTTGAATCTGTTCCTACTGCCTCTGAAGAGAACTAAGAGTGTTGTATTTCCTGCTGTCATCACATTAGATTGATTATTTAGAGTGGTTCATTTGCACCAGCAGTGGAATAAAATATCAATACTCTGAACCTCCATGTCATTGCCATGAAAGCTTTTCACTATGATAAATCTTGTCAAAATTACATACCTAACTAGTAAGATGTTGTATGGCATAAACCTTTGTTCTTGGTTTCTTTTCTGCTTTTAAGGTGTTTTCTTCAGTATTTTCTGCATCTCCTTCAAAATGAAGTAGCTGACTGAAAGGAACACAATCCAAAGAGATATAAAGTGCTAAAAGTACAATAGGCATTGTTCTTTGTTACACACATTGCCTGCTTCTTTCCTCTTCTTTTCATTCTGATTGGCATTGGGGAAAGTATTACAAAAACCTGGTATTGTATAGTCCCTTCTTCCATGCTTCAATTGCCTTTACATACCTAAATAATGTGCCTGAACATTATGCATTGCTTTTAAAGTCCAGGATTCATAAACAGATGCAAAAAAAAAGGGAAAATAAAGCTACAACTACAACTGTAACAGATGAAAATATGAGTTCAGCAAGAAATGTGGAACAAAGAGTGCAGTCTCTCAAAATATTCATGTTATGGCAGTAGAACTACTTCAGAATTGTGTTTGCATCCCTCTATTATTCCTGATTTTTATTTACTAAATTAAAATGGTGCTTTGGGGTTTTGGATACAATATGGCATCATGGATACATGTGTCATTTGTGTACAATAAGGCATCATGGCCCATCTGTTCAGAAAGAAAGGAAGATGAGGGAATCCTTGGTTAGCATTTATAGTCCTTTCCCAGCAGATGAAACTTCGGGCAAGTCAAGTGGTGTCAGAATGTTGAATTGGCTCCTACATAATTTAATATGTATTCAGCTAGTGCTTTGTTTGATTTTCTGTGACATTAAGGACTCAGATGAAATCTGAGGTGCCCAAACTTGGAGTCTAGTCAGGACAAACACCACTGTAGTCACTAGAGAGAGACACAGCACATCCAGAGGGTGGTACATACCACAGAGAAGTGTACCTGTCTGCTTAGACTGCTTCTCTCCACCTACTGATTGCAGAGGAAATCTAGCGTGAATCAATTCCTGACACAGAGACCTCAGCTAAATTGCCAATGGTAGGTAGAGTGAACAGTAGTGTAAATGTCATTACCTCTGAAGTCCCAATCTAAGAGGGACTCAGCTTTCATGTAACAAGAGTGGGAAAATCTTTTTAGAAGAGATAAGCATTACACAAAAAATAAAAATCTGTCCAGTGCACCACTGTAAGTACAGAAAATCTATCCAAATGTCTCTGTCTCAAACACTATTCAATCTTTCTTTGACAAATCCAGATGGAGGAAATTAAATCTGTCTCTCAGGAAGCCAATAGAAGTGTTGCAATTATCATCAATTAATTCAGAATTTCATTTAGGAAACCAAAGTACGAGATGAAAACCAAGGTATAACAAATAGATTTTGAGAAGCACTTTCAATAAAGAGGCAATATTGGACAGGGCTTCAAGCCACTTGGTCTCGTTGAAGGTGTCCCCGCCCATGGCAGGGGGTTTGAAACATACAAAATGAAAGGGTGGTCCAAGCACAGAACACACATATTAAAAGAGGCACTGAGTTACAAAGCAGAAGTGAGAATGATAAAGTGAGAGCATATGTGAACAGATGAGCACTGGCAGAAAAAAAGAGGAGCAGGGGTTTGAAGCCAAGGGATCACTCCAGACTGACACTCAAATACTAAGATCAGAATCTGGCTTCTTATTCTGCCTTGGTTACCAGAAAAGAGAAGAAAAAAAAAAAAATTAAAAAAAAAAAATTAGGTTTCCATGGCTTGATTATCACAATCTAGAATCAAGTCAAACTTCTTAATCCGAATTTGCCATGCTTGATTTCCAGTGTAGAATGAACAATGCACAAACCACTTGTTGAATAACAGATTGTGAGAAGTCATGTCTGAGTCCATTGCTTCCATTATTACCTCATCTCTAGAAAACAGCTAAATAGCAAGACCAGCTTCTCTTAGGAAGCATATATCACATTATGTGCTCTCACCTTTGAATCACACAGAAAATAACATGGGAGTACATTTTTGTTGGTTTCACTAGCAGATCCAGCTCGGGTTCCACAGGATTTTCCTAGAGCAGCATTTCAGTTCCATTAGCATTGATTAACCTGGTATTAACTCAGTATTTACCTGGCATTAAATGAGAATTCTCACATGTTGCATTTAAAGATCACAGCATTTAAATTTTTTGTATGGCTGAACTCTTCTTGCCTTCTTAAACATTAGAAATTGTGTGTCATCTCTTGCTTTAGTGACAGTCAACATTGCAAAGTCAATAGAGCAATATCAAATTATATCAGTTACAAAGCTGACAAAGGTTCAAGACTAATTTAAAATTTCTAAGCTACCATATAGCAGGCAATAGTTGTGCAGCTGAAAGCATTACCACAAAAAACAGCAGCAATAGGACAAAAATAATTAACTTCACCTGCTTATTCCGGATCTAAATAAGTGCACTTAATGGCTTGGGATGCTAAGAAGAGCTTCAAACTTCAAAGTGTTCTTCTTCAGTCAGTCATGGAAAAATAATTTAACTCTGCTTTTTCATTTCTTTTTTTTTTTTAATAAATATTTCTGCCTTAAGGAGCTGTGTAAAATTAGTACCTTGATAGGCTTCTAGAAAGTGGTAGCAGATCACCAGTAATTGTTATCAGAGAGCCTTATTGTGGATATATTCAGAATTATCATACAGCTTCAATTTTAATTTAAAAATTCCAGAGGAAATGCTAAACCATATTGCTACAAAAGGCTAATCTGGTCTTTTTTCAGCTGAACGAAACCTGTGTTAGGCTGGTGTCATGGCATTAGAGTCGGACCCAATGCTTTAAAGGGAGAAGCTTTTTAAATATCATGATTAAAGTACATTGGGGTTTTTATGGTGAATTTCATTCCCTGCATGTGTTCAGAGCCACACCTGAGCTCCTTAAGCCCTTCACTTTTGGGTGGAATTAGCCCCTTCCTTTCGGGCTGAAGCAGTAGCACTGTAATATGAAATTTCCTCTCATGGTATTTTTGGTAGGCAGGCACTGAACAGGGAGAATCGAGCACTGTTTTCATTTGCTGTTATTTTCCATGCTACACAGAGGCACGAAGTTAACCAGAGTACAACTGATGGCATGGAATCCTCTGATATTTCAAGTGTTTTAAACTGTTAAGAGGAACCACTATCTGCAGCAAAGGCAAACCTCCATAGAGAAACAGTCTCAGCATCTGAGATGATAGATTTAGAGCCAAATAGCACTTTGCAGCTTCTGAGCCTGACTGCATGTGAGCCAGGGACATCTGGACTCCTTGCATCCTGAGATTCAGATGTATATTTGTGTTGCAGGGAAAAGGAACACCACGCACGGCGACTCTGCTAAGCACAACTTATTGAGTGAACCAAGCAAGGGATGAGCTTTGGCTGAAAACATTTTTCACTCGTGCACACACAAACCAAGACCCACCCACCCCAGTTACCACCTAAGCAGGTTGGCTCCATCCTGCCTGGAGGCAGCATGACACCCCACTGCATCCAGACCCAGTGTCAGGCTCTGTTCAGTGGCTCAGAGCTGACAGTTTCACTCTGTTTCCTCCTTCTTCTGATCCATTCTTTATCCAGTGGTGGATGTCTGCATAGCAATGCTTCCCTTGATCTCACCTGAGGGTTCTGTAGCCACTATTTGGCACAGGCTGCCAGTCAGTACCCAGCAATATCCCTGTCCATCTTCCCAGCAGTTTCAAATAATGTACTTGTATAACATGTTGATCTATGGCCTGTGCCAAGTCTCAATACTCTCTGTTCCTGTTTGCACTTTCTTGTCTGCTATTGCTCACTAAACTCAACTGTGAATCAAAGCCTGGTCACAAAGGCACAGTGACAACCAGCTTTGCCCATTTTTCCTCTTGATCTTCCCTTTAACAGTCCCTCTGCTGCATGGAAGAATCATAGAAGCAATTCATAGAAGCAAACCATAAAATCCGAACAAAGATGTTCCTGCAACATGCTCCAGACACAGCTCAATTTGTCTTGTCCAGGCACATCTTAAACATCCAGACTCAGAATACCTGTGCAAATAATCAAAAAGCAGGTGGTCCACCTGTTCCTAAAGCAAGTTCCTGTGTGAACCCCACCAGACAATGTCCCAAGAAAGTTTTCTAATTTGTGTTTGCTTCGAGTGGGGATTGGACTAGATGCCTTCCAGAGATCCCTTCCATTTTATAAGGTCTTTTCCAAACTGTTTTCCTATGATGATCTGACATGATCTCCCTTCTACACAAGCTGTTTGCTGTTGACTTTGCTGCTTATATCCTTTCAGTAATGAAACCTGAAGCAGGCCTGAGGCAATTTGCATGTACCAAGAAGACAGACAAATCCACAGCTGGAACAGTCATCAGGAGAGTTTTTAACTTCTTTTCAAAGTACAGGGTAAAAGCAAGCTTTTGGAAAATATGTTTTCAGGGCACCTATTCATTGTAATAATTGAAGGTGTCACAGATAATGAATTACTGGTTCTTGCTACTGGCCTAACAACCCTTTTTATCTTTGGGGTTGCATTCAGCAACTGTAACATGTTGATGCAATGCTGCAACATGCTGAAAATAAAAGCTGTGTTGATGTAATGCAAAAACAATCTATTCATCATCCTGACACCCAACAAATAACTTTTTCTCTTTAATCTGGAAATTATGGCTGTTCCATGTGTTGCTAAATCATGCTATTGCTATTCTACAGACAGTCCTTATTGTTCAGCTTTAGGTTTTGGAGTCTTTTTCTTTTCCACTGGTACATATTTCCAGCTTTCTCCTTCCATGTGCTATTGTAACATGTCCTTTACAGGGGAACATGTTCCAGATGAGCTACTTACAGCATATAGCTTACACATGTGTTATTATATACAGTTCTCATGAACTGTACCAGACAGTAAAAAAAAAAAAGTGCTCTCTCCAAGGACTAGCCAGGATAAAATCAGTAGGACTTAAAGAGACTATCAAGACAGAGCAGGAAATCCTGCTAGGATAAGAAACCAGTACTTAAAGATTCCAACAGACTGCCTTTCATCTGACTGCTGGCCCTCCTCATCAATACTAGTGAGATGCTACTTTGATAGAAGCACTTTATAATTTTCCCTTCATGCAAATGATCCATGTGCAGATTTTCTATTAACTACTAACTAGCTGCTTTTTTTGAGAGATGAGAAAAATTACTTCTAGGAACATAAATCAGATCATAGCTTCCCTGCTAAGTACGTGCCATATCATTTCACTGAGCATTCACCGTTTATGCTTATTGCAGCTGTGCAGCTTCCATGGGATCTAATTCATACACTTCACTCAGCGAACCTCAAATATTTTTCATGGGGCATTCAGCTTGGTGACCTGAACCACAGTGCCTTTCCATCTCTCATTACCAGGCTTCCTTCACCTCTGGAAGAAAGGACCAAGGCAAACGTCCAGCATACTCCTCTGAACCTGAAGTTCATGTTCACAACTCCAATTTAGAGTCATATCCTTTTTACCAGCATTAAATACAATTTCCAAGTCCATTCCCTGGAACGACTACCGGCTAGTTACCATTTGAAAAATAAATATTTGCCAAGAGTTGCCAGTGCAACAGTGTGAGATTAACATCACCAAAGATATTTAATTGGCTTTTAATTGGAAATGTGATTTAATGCTTTACCACCCTTTTTTGTTTCCTTTTTAAAACATCCATATGTTTGACATTTTGTTCATAGGAATATGAACAAAAATGAACAGAAATGAGTTCTGGGTCCATGTCTGTGATACATAAGGAGATATAATTTTTTTGTTTCAAATATAAGGCATTTTTAAAGCTGGATTTGTCAAGTCAAACTCAGTAATGTACATTCATAATATAACCTGCCACACAGCTTCATTTTTAATAAAGAATACCAAGTATCTGACTAAAGGAGCTAATAGAAAAGAAAGGACTTTTCCTAGAAAAAATTATATAAAAATTAAAAAAAAAAAAAAAAGAAAAAGAGCTATCAGCATTTTTACAAGGAATTATTTCTGTTCGTCACCACCATATTCACACACTCTCCCTTCCCCCAATGGAAACCTAACTGCAAAAATTATTTCAGAAGAAAACAAAATATTTCACTTCAGAAACATTGCCAAATGGGAGATCCAGAGGAAGTATACTTCTAATATTTCTTATTACTAATCTCCCTGGCAGATTTATCTTTTAGGTTGCACATTTTGTCACTGTTGCAACATAATCTTTTGCATAATGTAGAAGCCAGGTATATAATGGAATTCTCTGGTCAGAACACTTCAAGAACAATTCAATGGAGCTTGAAATCTCAGTCTTATCATCTAAGAAAAGACAACCATGATTCCCATGATGCTCTGTAGCAGAACCTTTTAATTAAATGTCTTATTATCAGCCAAATATTGGCCTATTCAACCATTTCTATTTTTGAAGGAAACTAATAAACCCAAGTGAGATGCTTGTGAAAACATTTTTTATCAAAACTCAATATATCTTTCTACAAAATAACAATATTGACTATTAAAAAAAAATACACTCAGACTATTCGGAACAAATGGAAGTAAATACAAATGGTTACATTGGTTACGGACATTATTTACATATTTAACTTTGCCTTTGAGGTTCTAAAGTATTTCTATTTCTCTTGTCAAGGCTGGATTTCATGGCAGAATATTGCCTCAGCAACACAGTGGCAGAGAAAAGCTGTGCTACAGCTTCCTCTGACACTGTGCAGGCAGAATGAATGTCACAGATGCTGACCATTAAGGTAAATATTGCTTAGAAGCCTTTGAAATATAGAAGCAAGATAAAGCAGGGAACTTTTTTATATAGAGGTTACCTTCTTGAGAAACATCATTTAGTCTCACACTCCTGCATGCAATTTCATTGATTTCTGTGGAATTAACTGCATACATCTGGTTTGCAAGAACTGCTGGCAGACAACCTATGAGTTGAAAAAAACCAAAATAGCTGCCTGAACTGCAGTTTTGCATTCAAAGCAAGTTATGTCTCTGCTTACCATCTGCCATGATTATAATTGTTTCTTCTGAATGTTCATTGCATTTGAAATGTGTTTGAACAACATTGTTCTTACCAGTTATAAAATGGTCCTTATAACGGATTTACCACATTATTGATTCAAAGCTTTTTCATAAGTCAGTCACAGAAAACATCACGTTCCTTAAATAATGCGTTTTGCAGAGTATTAGGGGGGGAAAAAAGGAACTAGAAAAAATGCTTTTTCTTGCTTTTTTTATGTGACTTTCCCACCTCATTTCTCTTAAATATATTGTCCATAGTTGATTCAAAACTATGAAATTCCTATGCAGGAAGAAAATATCTGTACAGTGTCAATTCTCACATCTTGAGTACTACAGTGAGTGCATTTTGATGCCTAAATTCCCAGAGTTATGGGATTATATGAAAAATTTAGCAAACTTTTTGAGATAAATGGAGAGAGTGGAGAGGCTTGAGAATAAGCCTCGCACATTTCCTCATGTTTCAGAGAGCTGAATGCTTTTTGAAAAAGAACTAATGATTTTTACTGACCCTGGAGGGCTTTTCAGAAGTGCAAGTCCATTCTGACAGTTTTTTTATTAGAGGAGTTTGATTAGCAGTTCTCCATACTAAAAGCAGTCAGCTATTTAATAGGGTGCAGGGTGGGTCTTTAATGCAGTTCAGAGCCCAGCTTTCATGGCATTATATCCTGGAAAGGCACTTTTTCCATTCCAGACAAAGGAATGAAATTCTCTGTATTACAGAACATTCTGCTGAAGCAACAGCCTCTCCTTGACTGGTTTGTAATGGACTTTGGAGAGTGATTCGTCATGGACCAGGACGTGGGGCAGGCATAAAGTGCTGCCCAATTCCATTAGCAGCCCACGGGGTCTATGAGAACCACCTCGGGCAGGAACAGCCAGGACAAGACTCTTCAAGTGATGGAAAGTGCATCAAATTTTTAAAAGCTTTAGGAAGCAGGAGGCCAGGAAGGGCTGCTCAAGTTATTGAAAGCCCCACTGTAAATCATGACTACCTGCAGCACACCCAGAAATCATCCATCACCAGCTCTGAAGGGTTTTCTGCAGTGCTGGTTCCCCTGCTTCTCCCTGAGCAGTGTTTTAGCCAGGATCCACAGCAGCCATCCCGAGTGACCCACCTGGCTTCCACAACAGCTCCCCTGGAGGGTGCTCAGGGCTCCCTGCTCCTGCAGCTACTCCCAGCTGGAAGCCAGGGGCTGACAGGGTGCTGAGAGTCCACATTTCCTGCTGCCTTTCCTTTCCATGTTGGTGAAGTGACACACCCAACATGTTCCAGCAGACATGGCAGCCTGGACACAGGTTATCAGCTCTGAGTGCTCCCAGATTCCTCAGCAGATGAAGAGTTCAGCAAGGCCAAACCTAACCAAATCCTGCATTTCTTCCAGCAACAGATGCTTTCAGTTTTTCCATGATCAATACCTTTAGGTTGCACACCTGAACTACTGTTGGTTATTTCAGGATACAGAAACTGATTTGCATAGAAGCTTGCAGATAATAAAAACACTGAATGATTTCAGTTGGAAGGGTTCTTAAAGATCATCTAAATCCAGCCCCACCTTCCCTGGGCAGGACATTTTCCATTAGATCAGGTTGCTCAAGGCCCCATCCAGCCTGCCCTTGAACACTGGCAGGGCAGCATATGCTTCTGAAAATCAACAGCATTTCACTAATAAAGCAGCTGTAACTATATCTCAAAATAAAGTAAACTTCAAGTGGAAGGGGGCTTTATTCTACTTTTATCTATATGACTTTGAATACTTTAAAATTAAGAGATACTTATTCTAGTTCATGTCTTTAAAATTTTTGTTTACTTGAAATAAGGTAGGAGACAGATATGTAGAAGCTTACAAAAAGCAATGCACCATGCTGGGAGAGTAGCCTGTGTGTGCAAGCCAGCACTTTACTAGGACAAGCCATTCCTTGCTTGGCGAATAAACTCTGTCGAACAAAAGCTGTCTTTAAAAAAGGCTCCTGTAATTTAGCAAAGGGATAATGCTATGCTATCCAATTGCAAATGGTCTCCCTCACATTGTCAACAAACATGGCAAGCACAAGGCATTAATTTTCAAAGGCGGAAATAGCCCAGCTGTGACAGAACCATTCCCATGCCTTCACTGTCACTACGTGAAATAATTGATTTGGACAGATACCAACACATGGTGTGGGGGGAGAAGATCTCCAGCACAGAGGAGAGAAAGTCTTTGCCTCAGAGTAACAGCAGTTACTCATGTGTCTACCTTAGCTGTGGAAGACTGTTCCCAGTGGTTAAAGTGGAAGCATTTATTGGTGCTTGCTAATAACAGACATTATCAGCTTGGCTTCTAATATTTTACCTTCAAAGTAATTAATGAATATTGGCTTTCAGAGATTTAAACTGTTTCTCAAAAGTGCTTACCAATTTTGCTGTAGCAAATAGTAGAGGAAACAAGGAGTTTGTTACACTAGCACAAAGATGGTCACATAATCATTACTTAAAAAAAATTCTGCAACCTAATGTGTGGATTTGTTGTTTGTATGCATTTAATACTACCATAGGTCTTTAAAGAAGGCTTAAAAAAGCAATTTTTACAAAAAAATTTGCCTCAAGGACTTTATAGTCTTAATTAACCAATTTAATTATATTCCTTTTATATCTACAGGCAGGGATTAGATATTCAAGTATCAGAATCTAACCATATCAAATCAAGTGCTCCCATCTACTTTGAAAAGTGTGGCATTTTCACAGACTAAGTTTAGGACCAGACAAGATCATTGGATTAAAAGTTTAGAAATACAGAAAATTTGATGAAATTATTTAATTTAATATTTTTCTCTCATTAGCTTTTTGTCTACTTTTATGTTTTGAGGCAAATTAGCAGTAAAAGATTATGAGATTCTGCATATTGTGACAACTATATTTCTAAAGACCTGCTTGATTAAAAAAAAATGTATGTACCATAAAAATATCTAAAGTTATACTTTTACCAACAGAATCTTAGTGTTTGGTGCAAGTTACTCACACTAAAATAATTTTTTAGTTTCAATTCTAAAACAAGATTTTTGCCATTTTCCAAAGTTTCAGAAAACTCCTTTTTTTCCTCCCTATACCTGGGTTTGGGTTTGGAAGCTGATTCTTTCATATTTGTGATACAGGAGTCTTCTGCAATCAAGTAATAATTGGGGCTGGCCTCACATAACTGGGGAAATGGCTGAATACCTCTAGGAGAGCTTAACCTGATCCCTACTCTTTCCTTCCAATTTTTCCATGCAAGGTGTAGGAAATGGAGAAGGAGATATCAAGCAGCTTGACAATTACCATGTGTTGCACCCTTGAAGTTACACTGTTTGTCCTTATATATCTGAAACAAGGATAGTTTCTTGCTGAAGTTAATTTCCAGAGTGCCTACTAATTAATTAATTTCTGTACTACCTCAGGTGCTGACAAGGAAAGAATTTTTCAATTTTTGTTTTCTGATGTGTGTTGTACATAGACTATTAACATCTTTCTTTCTTCTCAAACTTTTGTTGTAGTATTTTCTAAAAAATTAAATAAACTCTAAATTTAATTTTAAAATAGCAATCCAAATCACTTGCAGCAAATTCAATGGCAGTGACAAATGTAGCACACAGTCTCGAGCATAATTATCCAACTTTGTATACTTACCCTAATGGGGTTTCTTGCTAATCAGATGTCATTGAAAAATGTCCCTTTAAACATCACATTTAATGTATTATACAATAAATGTATTACTGTTCCATAATTTTATTTCATTTATGTCCTTTATATCATTTATATCCTTCTAAACAACAGTAGAGCAAGAATACACTGGGGAAAAAAAAAGCTAGGTATCAATTTGTCCAATGGCTTTTACTACAGAATTTTTTGATCAGTTTGAGATGCATGTGACCTAAAAGTTAATTCCTGGAAAATACTGAAAGAAGTTCATGGAAGTTCTGCACTTTAATTCACTGTATGCGATGGTACTTACACATCAATCAAGCTTATTATACCTGCATGCAACAGTCTGCCATACACCCAACCCAACTACTCCATTTATAATCCCATTTGAAAGCAAGTGGAAAGCAGATGCTGTTTTCCCTTACATGACACCAGTGCAATTTTGCTGGAATTCAGAATATTCTGATGCAAAGGCACAGTCAAAATTCACTCAGAACTCTTGAAGGGCTGCCAAGATCAGCTTCAGCTGGCAGGCACAGAGGCTGTGCCGGAGGCAGCTCTGGGGTGCACAGATGTGTCACCAGCAGATGAGCTATGGGATGAGCTGCTCCAACAGCCCTGGGTGGGCAGTATGAAATTTTCTGGGTGGCTTCCCTCTGAGAGCTGAGGCAGGAGAGTTGCTCTCTAGGACATGTACCAGCATTGCCCAGAGTGCAGCTCCTCTCTTTTCTAGTCCCATGAAAGTCCAAAGAAGCATAGGTACCCCAGCCACGAGGAACCCATTGTTCTCACTTACCAGGCACCAAAGGTTATACACACAAAATTGACCACTACTCCAAACATACCAGTCCTGAAATATAAGAAGATGTCTGTAAAAAAATGAGAAACTTATCTAAATTTCCCACACACTCAAGACTAAATTGTGATATTCTGTAATCTTTGGTGATTATCACGTCGAGTTTTCTCTGCACAGCAAGTCTCCATCATGTTCTTCCTGATAGAGCAGGGGAAACAGCATGCTCTGTTCTCAGACTCTGTCTTGGTAAAATCCCTAATAATTTTTGCCATTACACAGAAGTAATTTCAGGTGGCTGCTTTGCATTTGCTCAAAAATGTCATAAGCACTTGTCCCATGGCCCACCGACCCAATCAATTCTAATTTACCATATGAACAATCCTTAACTCTGGGCCTCTTTAAGGAACTTTGTTCAGGGTAAAATACACCAGTCAGCTTGCACAGCCAGCCAGTGCAGGTTACAGAAGAGCAAAGTACTGTGACACATCCCACAGCAAGGAAGCCAATGGCCAACATTTAGTACTTGATCTCATTGTGATGTGGGTTTTTTTTTTCCATATGGCCCTGAAAACAAAGCAGAGTGTGCTGCAGAAATCAGAACTCAAAAAAGAATGCCATTACTGTGTTAGAGCTAATGCTGCAATTACAGCAAAGCCAAGACCTGGAGAAAGATTTTTCATTCTTCTTGATCACAGCTAATGACTGAGCAGCTATGAACTGTCTAAAAGCTAATAAGGTTCTTAAAGGGTGAAGCAGAATAAACAGCAGAACTGGGACTGTTTAGCCTAGAGAAGAGAGTGTTCAGGACAGATCTTACCAATGCACATATAAATACCTGAAGAGAAGGTTAAAGAAGGTGAAGAGGGGGTGAAAAGAAGATGAAGACAGGCTCTTTCCAGTGGTACCCAGTTAAGGACAGGAAGCCATGGGCACAAACAAACACAGGAGGCTTCCTGTGAACCTTAGGGAGCACTAACATAGTGTGAGGGTGACCAAGCAGGGGCACAGCTTGCTCAGAAGGATTGCAGAGTCTCTCTCTTTGGAGATATTGAAAAGCCACCTGGACAGGAGAAACTGGCTCTGGGTGGCCTTTCTTCAGGAGACGACTGGTCAAGATAACCTCCAGAAGACCCTTCCAACCACAACCTTTCTGTGATACTGTGATAAATGCTAATAAAAAATGCCAATATAAAGCTCTAATACAAACCATAGCTATTTTACTGATTGTGATACTAAAATTTTTTGGCATTCAACTTCTGTTTGTTTGTACTAATTGGAATTTTTTCTTTTTCAGATATTAGATGACTCATGCAATATGATACATGAGTAATATAATACTCATATTATACAGATACAACACTTAGTGTCTTCAATACAGCAGAGTTATTACCCTCTCTTCCCTAATACAGGAAATCCTAGTGAATTGTCACCTCTAAGGAAAGGAGCAGTTCATTCAAGCTGTCCCTTGGAATTACACCAGAACACTCCCTGTACTCCTGGTTAGAACAACAGCCAATCTGTGCTATGGACCTGGAAGCACTTCCTACCTCTAAGAGTTCATTAACTCTCTTACCACTCTCCTGTGCCATATCTGAGCATCAAAAAAAGATAAACCAGAATCACGGGCAACAGGCATTCCTACTAATCCTCAAGCTGTCAGAAAAAAAATAAAAATTAAGACATTAATAAGCATTATTAGAGCTAAAGAGCTCTTAGAGCTAAAGAGAAGCCTTTACAAGTAGCTAGCACCCATTTCCTGTGAGTACAGACATAATGCCCAGTCATATTTTTGTGCAAGGTGTAACCAATCAATTACCTTTTATTCCTCACTTTATCCAGGAAGGCCACCAGTCTATCAGAGATGAAAATATTATTCATATTTCAACCTCATCAAAATTCTAATTTTGAAACTTAGCAAGACCCTGCTGAAAATGAGGTTCCATTCCACCCATTGCAAATGATTCACAAACTATCATGAGATTGTGTTACATGGCTCTCATATCCAGCTATTCCCTAGTCCTTGAGTGTGTTTCAGCCACGCAGTTGATGCTGTGATGACATTTTTACAGTGTGCCTGTGCATTCTTCAAGATGACTGGCATTGCAAATGCCTGATTTCTTTCTGCTCACCCAAGAAGACAGATCATTTCAAGAAGCATGATTTTCACAACAGTAAGTCAACTTAATTTTAAATTAAAATGGATTGCTAAAAAGAATTACTTTCAAGGAGCTGGAGGTTCAGTCCCTTTCCTAAAAACAGAGTTCCCCTCCCATCTGAAAGACAGTTCCCTTGTTTCCTCTTCCATGAGCATGACACTTTAAAGTGTCAACCCATGACACTTTACATCACATTGTGTGTGGCGTGACATTCCTGTTATGCTTTTGAGGAGTTTGTTCTAAAGACAAAATAGTAAAAGGGATACAGAGAGATCCTAATGTTCCCTTCTTGGCTATGCACAGCATCACAACTATTCCTGATGAAAGATTTGGGGAAGATGTTTTACCCATATTTTTCAAAAAACCTCTCAACCTCGCCCAGAATGTTCCTCAGTGGCTGTAGGAGCACCTACAATCCAGAAGGGAGCAGAGATCACTCCCTGCAGCTACAGAAGTTACTTTAAGTAACACTTGCCAGTTCTTATAGTGACTGCTGAGAGCATTGCTTGAGTAAGCACTTGGGTAGGGAAGACAAGGCCCTTTCCAGCTGGCATCACCACCTTGTAAAGCTCTGAAGAGAAAAAAGCAGTTCAAGACACTCTGATTTCTGGATGGCATGAAAAATTAGGTGACACTCTTCAGAAGAGCTGTCTCTTCATAAGGAGGACTATGTGAGGAACTGCTATAAGGTAAAAGCACAAAGAGAACATTTACCCTTAGTAACACACTTAGAATGGCAGCTGCATATTCAAACACTTACTGAGATACTGCTTTTGAAATACAATATGCAAGAAAATACAAAGCCGAATATGATTCAAATATAAAAAAAATGTACTTGAATGATAATCTCTGGATTTTAAAAAAACTTTGGGAGAAACACAAGGTCACAGAGACAAAATACCTGGCCTTTTTTCTTTTCTTTCTATAGGACGTGGCATACTAGGGAACTTGAATTTAATACATTGCATTGTTTGCTTTTATGGAAATGTGAGGACATGTTCCAAATTTTTAGTTACCTCTGTCAAAATTAACCTAAGACACAAACAGCCTCATGGTTGCTACAGTCTGGAAATGATGAATGAAAAAAAAAATCAGAACCCAGAAAGGTCCCAACTACTTACAGGCAATAATTCTGAAGATAGGGCAGTTCATAATGGAAATTCCACCTTTCTTTTTATCATTAAAAATGTACTCTTTTTTTTTTGATTCAATAATCTTCTTCAAGATAACTTGCTAGTATAGGAGGGAGTGCAATAACATACAGCTCTAATAAAGCAAATAACCCAAAGTTAAACCCAGAAGAAAAACTACCATCTCTATCAGTATCTAATGAGAAATAAAGATCACAACCCAGATGGGAAAGTCAGTCAGCATGTCCTTGATCTGATCTTCAGATGGTGAATAGGAAACAACATTGAAATCAAAAAAGATGTATTGATTTAGAGCTGCTGAGAGTCAGCTGTGGATCTGACGTGATAGACAAGTCTGGTGGTGTAAAATGGAGCCAGAGCTCACTGGCGACAAATCTACAGACAGGAGTTGTCTTAAGCAGCAAAACCGAGACTGACTGCACCTAGTCCATGACAAAGGATCTAGGGCTTGGATCATTTAAAACTGGGCCAGCACATTATCTACTGAAGCATGGTAACCGCTTATTCCTTCCCTCTTTTAAACCAGACTTTTTTTTTGTTTATAATAGTATTTTTTTAAGGATAAGTATTCTTAGCAGAATATCATGAGTATGGGTACATTACTGTAGGTTCTAGAGAAGGCCCATTCCCAGGTAATAGCCCAGAGCGAATCATAGAATCATAGAACTATGGAATATGCCAAGTTGGAAGGGATCCATCAGGATCATCAAATCCAGCTCCTGGCCCTGCACAGCACAATCCCCAAGAGTCACACCAGGTGAGTCCCTTCAATCTACTTGTCATTGACAAGTGCCTTATGGATATGAGGAAACACATGTTCCTGTTCCCCACTGCTGTCTCTGGGAGTTTTGCTTTGATCAAGGGTTACAAGCTGAGTGGGCTGGGGACAGTTTGGGGAAGATTCTTATACATGCATTAGATGACCATTCAAACTCCAAATACAAGCAGACCAAAGCAGGTGACTGTGTGGGAGTGTTCTTGCACATATGCCTCTGACGGGTGATTATTCCCAGCAACTCTCTTCTGTTTTTCACATCCAGAGCAGAAACCATCCTTAATGCCTGTGGCACGCTATTTCAAGGGCTCTATTAAACTAAGAGAAAAAAAGTCACATGAGGAAAATGTGACCCAGCATAAGGACAATTTCTAGTTCCTCTGCTGCCAACTGAAGTAATGCAAAGTTCAAGCAAAACAGTCACTGCATCACGGTGGCTTCTGCTGCAGGAATAACTCAACTGTTGATGCAGCAGATACTGAATCACCACTATTAGTCCAAAATATTTAGGAGAACAGGCAGTACAGTCAAATTACTTTCATATGGGGGGTTTAAAATTGTGGTGGTTCAGCAGAAGTATTCAGATAGTAAATACAACAAACTAGTTAGGCCATCCCAGGCTACAGTTGTGCCTGCTTATGGAGAAGAATCTTAAAGCAGGCACTGAAGATCTCTAGATAAGGCTGCACTAGTCTGAAATGTCCTGATAAGCTTGCTGGCGGAGAATATGCTGTAAGGCACAATTCCACAGTTACAGAATAGCTGATGGCAAAGCCTCTAAACAAAAAAATGAGCAACATGTATATTTAAAGATGTTTGGTTGTCTCTTTCTATTTTCTGTTATCTCACTGATACGTAAGGTCATTACCGTCAGGAATAACACATACAGACTAAAAAAAGTATAGGTCACATCAATGTCCAGATACAAATAGGGATATGTTTAACATAATCTAATCCAATTATTCCTGAAAACAGAATATGCACTAGATCTCTATGAAAAAAAATAGCAGTTAGAATTTTCCGTAGAAGACGCTCTTCAATATAACAACAACTAAATAGTAGTCTACTTCTCATTTTGTCTTAATTTCCCTGTTCAGTCATTTTATAAGCCCTGCCTGTTAAACTAAGCAATTCTCCTAAGACTGGCTGTTTCATTTTTATAAGATCAACAAGATTTTAAGTATTCCTGGGAGCTGCTTTCAAGAGTTAGTTATAGGGTGAGGAAATGGGAACATGCAGGTGTGTGGCCTTCAGACTTTGGCGAAAGAAGTATTCACTTATGATCAAAAAGAAACAATTGAAGATTTAAGATCCCTTGACTTGCAAAGAAAATATTAAATAAAAAAAAAAATGCAGATAATCCACTTGTTCAGTCAGACATTCCATCTTCTTTCATGAGGTGTCAACAAATAATGAATATCTGGTAAGATGGGAATTCAGTGAGCTCATCCTACTCATTAACTTCACAAGTGGTGTTCTGCTAGCACATAGACAGATGAGTGGGTCAGGGAGTAGGACCAGTTGCTACTTTTTCCACAGAATGAAATGACAGAAAAATGGCAACATTTGAGAGAATTATACTGTACCTTGCAGGATACCTCTTTCAAAGCCATTTCAGTTGTTCTGGTAGGAACTTGGTGTGCTGGTGTTCAGACTTCAGTGGCATCAGACCAGCAACTCTCCTCTTCATTAGTGTTTTGAAGAATTAACTGTTCACATTTTGACATTGAGACTGTGACAAGCACTCAAGCACAGCCCATTGTAGACCATGAGCTCTGTGGTGTTAACTCCACCTGGCTTCAGACTGCAATTCATGTTGGCTCATCAGATGCCCTCATCTCACGTGATATGATTGCCCAAGCTGCTTTACCCATCCATTAGATTCCATTTTTTAAAGAAACACGTGGAGGGAATGGGGACCAAAGCACGTTTGTAGTAAACTTAACAACTTTCAAGTATTACAAGACTACTGTTGAAGAAGAAAAGACTTAAGCCAAATTGAAGTGCTTTTTAAACCATGTCATTGGAAAAAAAGAATAAATATCTCTGCTTGCAAATACTCCCATTAACAATCCAATGAAAATTACAATTTTGATGAAAAAGCAGAATGGAAAACCTCTTGAACCAGGTTTAAATGACAAAGCCAAATCCTCTGTGAGATACTGAAATCCTGTATGGACAGTAAAGCCCTAATGGGAAGCAGTTCTTTTCCATGTTAATAGCTTTAATAGCTGGCTGTGCAAGGAGTATTAAAACACCTAAACAAAACTTTTCAGAAATTACACAAGGAAATGGAGAACTACTGAAGCAGAGCTTTCTCGAAGACAGCACCACCAAATTCTCTGTGCTGTGTGCTTCAGGGGAGCAAACCAATTCCAGCAGTGCTGGAATTCTTAGCTTAAGATAACTTGGTGGCATTTTCTATGCAGCATACCAAAGAGCAACAACTCCACCTGAACTTTGATCAGATTGGGATGGAAATCATGCTTTAGTGATGGAGGAGACTACAAGTCTTTTGATTTGTTGGGGAGGAGAAGAGGAGAGGAAGGTTGAAGATTTATAATTTCACAGTCCTTATAAATCACTTTACTGTGGCTCTCTTCAACACAGTTCCACTTAAGAGAAAGTAAGTAGTTCCTGTCCCTTTTCAAGAGTCTGAAAAAGTACACATTTGTGTGTGCTTTTGTAGTCAATTAAAAAATTCAGACCAGGCACAACATCTGGTTTGCAGCAGGATGTTCCTTTCCAAAAGAAAAACTAAATTAGTCTATTATGAATCATTCAACAATATTGATATTACAATCTGAGCAGAAATAAATGTCATTAAACTACCAGACAGTAAACATAACACTAATAACAGTAGGGGATCTAACTTCAACAGTTTTTTTAACATTATTTTCATAAATGTTTGGCATTCTCAATTTTCTGCCATCTGACTTGAACATACACTGAGGCACTCCTTTCTTTCTAGCTCAGTATATTTTCCATTTGGCATTTCACTCCTGGAGTGCAACAAATGGCTATAAAGAGAAAACTCCCTCTGTCTAAAGAGGTTGCCCAACACTGCACAATCTTAGCATAATTCAGAGAAAAATTGTTCTGAGTGGAGAAGGTAAACCCACCAGAAGATTCCCTTAAAACCAGAGTTTACTGAATGTCTTTCCTAGATCGTAGGGCTCACATCTCTCACACACACAAGGTGATGAGCAGTTTTCAACCCCAATGTGCAGTGGGGTGACTCACCATAATGCAGCTTTTATCACATATTATCTGGACAATGTATTCTGAGAATTCATTTGAGGTGTGACTTTGGTGAAAAGTCTGCAGTTTGTGCTGCACTGAACACCATATGGCTGGGTAGCAAGTCAACAAATGATAGGTCATGTTCAAAAGCTTCATCCAGATACAGCCATTAAGCTTTAAAAATTGTGGTTATTGATCTGAATTATTTCAGTTTAGAGCCAGGTCTCATAGAAGCACTAGAGGCACAAGGAGCTCTTAAGTTTGGCAGAGCACATGGGCCTGTTAGGGCCAGTGATGTCCATTCCCAGAGCCTTGTTTGAACTGAGAAACAGAAATGCCCCAAATGAGGGGTTTTTTTCCTTCTCTTAGTGTTATAAAAAACTCAGTTCTCTGGGTATAGTTCTGCCAGCTTTGGCTTTCATTTCTGGCCTTAAAAACAATACTGGTTTGTCTGCCTAAGCAGCCTCTGTTTCATAAAATAATGGCAGCAAAAAATCAGTAGACTCTCAAGCTGAAATTTTAAAAAAATCTGAGTAACGTCCCCTTCCTGTGCCTCCCACTTCCCAAAAGAATTTCTCATTTGATGCACAAATCATAAGCTTTTTTAAGAAAAATCTAATGGTAGGTTTTGATCTCCTCTGATTTTAAAACTACCCAGAAGCCAGAAGCACTCATGGGAGCCAGAGATCTTTCCCTCACCCCAGAGGCTCATGTAGCAAGGGGCAGAACTGTGACTGGTGAGGGAGTAATGACTGATGAATGAGTAATCCTCCCCAGCAGCAGCTCTTAATCTTGTTATATGGGGGAATGTTAGGTGATTAGAAAAAGGGCAGAAGTTACTGTCAGAGGGACTTCCCAGTATAGGTGCAAACGAAAAGTATTGCAAAGAGCAGCATGGACTTCTTTAGCAATAGCAATGGCAATGACAGCTGGGCTGCTCCCAACACACGCCATGGGCACAGGCTGCACGAAGCAATGTTAGAAGGAAAAATTAAAGCACACTGAACTTTTCATAAATGCACTCACTGTGATCCAGGCATGCAGGAAAGACTCATCTCTGACTGTATTCCAAGTCTGGTAGATCTAGAGAACATCTGACAAGATACATTTAGCTGAAAGCCAGGAGTCTGGTGGAGGAGACAGTATCAGCTTTCAGCAGGACTCTGCATTAATATTTGCATGATTATACAAATATATGTTTGTATTTAGAAAAAAAACAGTTGTTGTTTGAGTTTTCTTATTTTTAACCTGCTTGTCAATAAATAAATTTATTTTTGTGCCTTTCATTTCTTGTGCTTATTATAAGTGCAAGCAAGTGGTTAAGTGGAGCACAAATTAAAAGGGGGAGGGGGCTCCCAAGAATGTTACTTGAAGCTTGTTTTACTGAAAGTTAGCAGGATGTAAACTTTGATGTGCTTTTTTTTCTTTTGACATTGAAAACATGCCAGTACTTCCACTGCTAAGTGCCATAATGAGCTGGATTTAAATTTATTTTTTACAATTATTTTTATCATGCACACTAGATGGTGCTCAAGTTAAAAAATGAATGGCAACTTTGATAGACTTTTCATGAGATTAGCAAAATACATTAATACACTTATATCAAGAAATCAGGGAAAATTGACTACTCACATGAGCCTCTTCCTGCCTGCTCAACATTTTACTAAAACTGTCTTCATTAGCTTTGTTCACAATCACTCCTGATTTTTAGTTGCATATTTATGATTTTTTTGCAGTCATTTATAATATCCTGCATTACTGAGAGCAGAATGAATTACTTGAATATATGTACACAGCTTCAAACAGCATGGAAATACATTTCACCAGCCATCAGAAATTCCGTATCTGTGTTCATGACAATACTGAGTTTGTGGAAACATTTGAAAAAAGAATTATTTCTTTCTCAGTGATCATATTGGATTAACCTATTAGTTTATGGAAAAGTTACCATATTTCTTGACATTTCAAACAAACTGTACCAAATATACTGAGTGTACCAAGTCACTGACCTTTATCCTAATGACACTCTGAGTTTTGAGCAAATCAGGCTCTTTTCAAGTAGTGCAGAGAGAAAGAGCTAAGCAATTCAGAGTCTGACACTGTTCAATAGGTGTCCGGTCCTGGCTGAAGACTGATAGACCCTCCTGAACTAGCAGTGATGGAACAGAAGTGGGCACTGACACAGGTGAGGACACAAAACTGGTGAGGAGCAGACACTGACAGCAATGTGGGACTGGTCACAGGCACGCAGACAATGAATTAGTCAGAAATATATAGATACTTGAATCTGGCTGGTGACATTGCATTGATTAACTGGAGATATTTTCTACTTTTTCAATACCTTAATGGCTCTTCATGGAATGTTATTTTTTTCTGCAGGGTTAATAATTCCTTGGGCAAACTCAGAGGCTGACTTGGGCTGCAGACAGATGGCCACTTCCAGATCTGGCCGTGCAGCTGCAGATGCTTCTGACCTGAGCAATTTGTCCTTTATGGCATCAGAGGTTCTTCCCTACTCCCCTTTCTCATTGTTAGTGGATTCTCTTGAATCCTCCTCTCATTTCAGGACCACACAGTTAAGCCTAGTTTTCAGTCTAACTTTGAAGCAGAAAACAGCAGTCCATGCTATTCTCTCTGCTGAGAGAGGGTAGAAATTTTCAGCAGGGTATTAGTAGCAAGCAGCTGTTTCAGGGTGACATCTTCAACCAGCATGGCAGTTTGCAAAGTGAACACCAATCCCAGCAACACCAACTGGGCTAAAAGCCTTAGCCCAGACGAGCTACCAGCTCCACTTTTGGAAAAATCATGACAAATTATTCCAGAATTTCAAATCAATGGTCTAGGAGTAAAGAACATGGGAAGAAAAACTAATTGAATTTTACAGTACTTCACAAATCCTCCTAAATATTTGATCACAAAACCTGAAAGTGATCTTGATTCCTTTTATCCAACACCTGCTGCTCTGTCACAGTTCAACATTAAAAAACAAATGACTCCAATCTGCTGGAAATAACAAAAGGCAAGAGAGTGTCAAGTGCTGTTTGCACAAAGAGGACTGTGCAATAAAGAAGTTCATAAAATCATGCGCAAAGTTCACCTTTATCCTCTACAAATAACATTTCAACTTCCCTGTGTGTATATAATGAAAAAAAGCAATGTTTCATCACACAAAACCACCCTGTACCTTCAGTGTATTATCCTATCTTTTTTTTTTTTGCCATGAAATGAAAAGCTTTTAACAAGTTGTGAAGAGAAGTCACCATGGATTTAAATGTGGGGAGACCATTAGGAACCAGTAACCCTCACCCAGCCGTTTGTGAGAGGAATACATCTTTTTTTTCCTCCTATCAGATAACAGCACATATCCTCTGTAGAAACCAGCGACATCCACTGCTGCATCTGTCTATATACAGACCCTGTATACACTACCAGCTGCTGAATAATCTTTTTTTTTTTTTTTTTTTTTTCCACACACAAGGCCATGAAGCTATAAATCTAAAAAGCATTTTTAAATAATTACAGGAGGATATTAGCCCTAACCTAAAGAGCTTACAGCTTAGCCTACAATCCTACTTCAGGATTCTTTATTGCTGTCAAGGGGATTTGCACAGATGCAGCAGTTTGACCAGAAGGCCATTTCTAGAAGGGCCACATGATTTCACAGAGATTAATTCTACAGTTCCTATGGAGAGCATAGGGTTCCACCAGAACAACCCCAGGCAGAATAAACTCATCTGCTTAGATAACAATTTCTCTGACTATGCAACTCCACAGTCTGAGATACTGCCACCACATCTGAACACACAAGAGAACCGAATGGTTAAGGAGGAGGGGTTTTTTTCTATAATCACTCTGATTCTCTTTCAGGCACAACAAAGAATTAATTTCAAAGTAAAGTCCCCTCTCTCACTGAGGATTTTAGCAATAAGAAAACAGAAGGTTGAAGTACACTGTTGCAGACAGTGTTTTACTGAGTTGTTAGGCTGAGTGTCTTTGACTTTGGTTATGTGCACCAATGAGTTTAGGCACTGGATTTTGAACAGCACACGTAGGTTGGCCCAGATGGGCAGAAGGTTGAAATCAAATCAGCAAAATGAAACGAGCTAGTGAATCAGATTTTCTCAAATTAACTGCTATTTAAAAATAATAAGCAACTACAATTGATTCTCGCTAGTGCATCAAGGGAAGATGGAGATAATCCAGAGCTAGGCAGTCACATCATTTATATCCTTCTATTGAAATCTTGCACATTTAATCCATATGAGCAGTAAACAGAAGAAAGCTACTCAGCATTTAAGCAGTCAGTCTAATTACAGGCTAGCAAGGAATGTGCAATAGGTACAGTCAAGCCAAAGCCTAGAGCAGAACTCCTCCAAAAAACCAGCCAGACATGTTCAGATTGCAAGTCTGAAGCACGCCCCTGTTTTTGGAAGTGACAATACAAAATCACTGGATCCAAACAGCCAAGAAACTCAGCAGTTTAAAATATTTATCTGGATTTGAGTTCTGGTGGTTTAGCCAATACATTGTCTAGTCATATTGAACTAACAACCCGTATTAGATGATCGCTGCCCTCACCCCTATAGGTACAAATATTTTATTTTTAAGACTATGTCATTTCAAATAAGGTCTGATGCTTCTTTATCAGTAAATGAAAGACCTATGGAAAGGAAGGTGAAAACAACAGCATGTTGGAAAAACATGGCCTTAAAGTGAAAAATGAAGGGGTGAGGGAGCAAAAACTTCTAGATGTTTATAGCATTTTGATTATAATCTTCCTTGACATTATTCTGAAAAGTGAGTTAAAATCCATAGAGATTAGGGTTCAACACAGCAAAGAAAACATAATATGGCAGGCTTAGGATGCTTGAGCATTGATGAAGCAACTTGGAAGGGGAGTGGATCCAAATATGCCATTAGGATCCAAATATACCATTAAATAAGAGGGCTGGCAGTATATTCCAATTATGCAGTAGTGGAAGGGGAGCATCTCCAGAGGGCTCAGCCACTCTGAACCATTCCTTACACTCCAAAGTGCAGCAGTGCCATGGAGCCTGCTTTAGCCACAGAACAAGTCACTCTCGTCCTGTGGGTGACAACAGCACCAGCCTGACAGGCTGTCCCCACACTCAGAGTTCCAGAGGAAGAAGTATCAGAGTGGTCTGTAGTGCCCAGGACAGTCTGTCTGCAAAGGGACAGTCAGCAGTGATCCAACCTTTCCTTCTCCCAGGCACTCAGCAGCAACTGAGCCAAACCCCTACACACTGGGAAGGGAAGCATCATCAAGCTCTCCTTTCTTCTGAATACATACAAGGAGCAGGAGAGCAAGCAGAGACCATAAAAAAGGAAAAAATACTTAACCATGCCTTAACTGTGCACATATAAATGGCAGGATGGAGTCTGGTCTGCTTGGAAAAGCCAATCAATATTGGACTTACTGTTACTAATAAAGAAAATAAACAATGGCGCAGGATTATCAAACAGCTGGGATTGAATCAGGCTCCTGCAAGCAGACTCTGCAACCTAACTATCTTACTGTGGATTAAATGCATATCCTAAGGATCAAAAGCACTCAGTGTAACATTTCTTAGATTCACTGCCTGAAAAGAAGGTTAAAATTCCAATGGAAATCTAGCCTGAAGGAAAGAAAACAAATATGGTGCCATTCGCCAATATTATAGTCTTTAAATTTTCATTGTATCTGCCCCAATAACTTATTTTATTGAAAAGCTAAAGCATGAGTAGCTCATTTTTCCAGTGTGATACTGGGCAGAGCAAACAGGACAATGGAGGAGTTTGATGAATACAGGAAAAACAAGTGCAGTGTCCACAGAACTGTAACAGAAAGGACTCTTTGAAAGAATGATCCTTCAGTCATGAACAGTTGTACCTGTGTAACAAAAGAAAATCATGTTCAGTGTCCTATTCTGCTATATCCTGCTAGTTTAAGGTTGTATACCCTTTACTTACTTCTTAGCTTCACACAAATGCCTGAGAAAATATATATTTTTGTTATTATGATACAAAATGTTTTTCCATGTGCCTAAGCAAAATAAACTAATGAAAGAGCCAATTTTAACCCAAAGGTGATATGAACTGCCTCCTCCACATTAATGAAACTATTGATTCAGATTATTGAGGAGCAAATCTCCAAAGTAATTACAAAGCTAGCCAGCAGGGAAAAACAATCCCTACAAATAAACTAGAGAGTTGCCACGTTCCTCCAGACTCACTGGGACTTAGTTTTGAAGAAATTCTGCAATACTGAATTGACAACTTGATAGGAAGAGAATCAGCATCAAAAGCTGGCTGTAAACCTTTTCTTCCCATTTTATTGCCCAAAGCAGTACAGACTACGATTTATTTCCTGAAGGTGATTCTCTTCCTTGTAGGACTCCATTAAGCCATTTAAAAACAAATGTCCTTAGAATATCAGTGCCAATTTTAATGCTTAAGGAACATCCCAGCTATACAAAGTGCACTTTGATTTGAGTGTGTATCTTAAATATTATTGGCCACAGACAGTTCTTTGGCCTGGCATCTAGGTTTCATCAACATTTAAACGAGTAATAAAGAGTTTTAATTTCCATAAAGATCCTTCTGCTTAGCTTATAGGGAGCACACTTTAATGTGTACACAAATAATGTTTATTTGAAGAACCTTTGGTCTTGTCACAGTGGTAACAAGTGACTGTAATATAACAGGGCCCTAAAGTTCACTTAGAAATTTTATGCTAATTTGGTACCACTCTTGCATCAACTACTTACCTGTTTCATAAAGCAGCCATAATGCATCTGACTTCATGGAAAAGTGTCAGATCAGCCTTACAGAAAAGCTTTCTGTATTTACAGTGTTTTATGAAAGTTGTGCATATAGCATGGACCAAAACAAAACTCAGCTCTTAGAAAAATGCCCTAATAATTCCTGCTTTCAAATAGACAGCAGAGCCATGGTTTTTTGTTTGGTTGGCTGTTGGGTTTTGGGTTGGTTTTTTGTTCATTTTTTTATTGTGGGTGTTTTTTTAAATATACACTTTTTTTTTTTTTTTTTCTTTTTCTGACTGCTAGTGAAAGGGAAAGAAAAACACTTTGGGTCCTTTCATTGCTGAGGCTTTGCGTGTGTGATCAGCACCTTTACAATGAACCAAAGAATTGAGAGACTAAAGTGATCCCTTAAGCACCCATTTCAACTAGACAAGGGAAAGGCTTTACAGTCATGCTTTGAAAGTGATGAGTTCCTTGAACCTTCTCCTCTTTTACCAAGATTGCTTGTAAGCCTGTCCAAGCCTGGTTAAAGAGATGCCCAGTTCCTCAATTCTGCCAGCAAAGGACTGCTTCCTGACATTATCCCCTCCTGGGTACCAATGCAACACACCCAGAAGGACTAGTAAATATAACTAATTTTGCCAATTAAATCTGAACACCACAGAAGAACTTGAGTTTTTCTACCTGGATCTACACAGGTGTCTTTGGGAGTGGAGGTGTGGGGAAGGGGGGAGAAAAAAATAATCCACTCTAAAACAAATATTTGAAACAATATTTAGCCTGTGGATCAAGTACTCTGCATTCCCCAAGACCAGACTGGGGAATTAGGAGATGGAAAGAGTTGCCTTGAACAAACCTTTGAAGCAGCAGTCCTTACGTCTGTTCAGGAGACCTTTATATGCTTCTCCTTCTCTGAAAAAAAATCCAATTAATTTGCAGAAATTAGCTTAGATGTCAGTAAAGAAGAGGATTCCGACAATGTTCCATATTCACACAGAAGCCACCAGTTCCAGGTGCTACCAAATGAACATACCAAGTTTTTGACACTAATACCAACCTGAGAAGCTTCGATGGGCCAATTCACTGGAGACTGCAATGCACTGCAGCTTCTAGCATTGTTTTTGTGGACAATGAGTCCTCTTGCCTAGATTTCAGTTCAATCCTAACCAGTCTCCTGGTGTTCCAGTGTAAGGACCAATACCTCATGTCTCACTTCTCCCAACTTCTGAGTCTTCTCTCCTCATCCCCTTGTTATCTACTTGTATTTTAAACTCTCATGTAGTTCACCAATCTTCAGCCTATTGAGTATTCAATAGCCTATTGTAAAACAGGATGATAGTATCAATGTAGAAAGTTAGTTTCCTGCAAAAAGGGCCAAGAGTCACAGAGTTTGTACACAAAGACACTTTAATGCAAATCAAATAGTATTGTTTCATTCTAAGGTGCTCCACATTCTCAGACACCCAACACTGAGCTTCCCAGTTTTACCATTTCATTGAGAAATTCACTTTTAGTCTAACCAACAGAAATTTTATAAGACAACTCTTTAATTTTTCCTTTTTTTTTTTATTTAATCAATACTGTATTTCAATACCAACTGTTAAATCTTAATGAGCAACAGGAGCATATTCTGCAAATTTGTTGATCACTATATAGTACAACCTCAAAACTCTCATCCAAAACCCATGTATTCCAAAATTAGGTTTCCTCCCTCAACATGCAACATTTGAATAAAAAAGTCCTGACTTACTCCAAAAAAATTCCACTATGCAGTTATATAAACTCAGATCTCTTGACAACCCCTCTGGCTTATGAAGACACAGGTTTATATAAAGAACCTTCAAAAGAAAATGAAAAATTAGTATTATTTTGCTGAAATTTCCAAAGGATTCTAACAATTCCATTATCACAGCAGTACATATACATAAAGACACTATGTCCAGTAATATAGTATTTCTGAAGGACTGTAATTGTTCTTGCAAAAGGCTGTGGCATGTTATGCTGTGACTATATCAGAAACTACTGTGCAGCCAATCCATTTTATTTAAGCCTTCATAATTAGGAAAGTATCTCTGGTTGAAATTATATTTATTAAAAAAATAAATCTTACTTTAGATTACTTAAAAAGTGCACATTCTGTAAGTGCAGGCTCCATTTCACCATTTCTACTCCTTGTTTGTTCTGCATTTCAGTTCCAATTCCCAGTTTTTCATAACATGCTGCAAGGTTTGGACTGCAGAAACCACGGCTATATTTGCCTTTAATCAAAACACTGGTTTTAAAGATGTTTTCATATAACCAACACATTTCAGGCAATCTCAAGGATTTCAAAACCTTCTTTTCCCGTCCTACAGAATCAAAACTTCCATCACTAAGTAGGGGCCTTTAAAAATAATCTGAAAACAGTATACACAATATTTCAAGAGAGAAGAGCAGTTATATAGTTGAAAATGGCAACATAGACATTTTAAACATTAAAACAATATTCCTACTTTCTATATGAGGCCTCTAGACACGAAGAGATTGTGCATTTTGCATGGTTTTCTAGCCCCATATTTGTTAGCGGAGAGGCAAATTTTTAGAAAGATTTCTTATTTAACTAACAGAAAAATAAATCATATTGTAAACGCAGTGCTGATGCTGCCTAGATTCTCTTGCTTGTATCATGGTAAGTACCAAACTTCTTGTCCTTGCTTACAAGGTTCATGTTTATACTCAGTGTCATTGTTGATGACTGATGTATGTTGGCTGGTTTTAAAATAAGTAACTTGGGAAGGTTGATAAAAAAGTACAGAGTTCTGATTTGTTGTGGATATACTGCTTCAGTTTACACAGGAATGTGTCATCTTTGCTCACAGCCAGTGAAAAATATTTTAACTCAACAGAAAGCGTAGATAGCATGATATTGTGATAAGGAGTTTCACAATTTCTACAAAAATTTAAATCGCTATGCCCAAAACCAGCAGGAGGAATACATCTTCAGTGAAACTTCCATCAACGCTCTCAGTTGAAATTCACAGGTCAATCCTGCATCCATCTCTGGAGAACATCTTGCAGGAAAGGTAAGATGAAGAGAGAGCAGGTAAAAACTATGGTCTGCAGTTTCTCCGTGCACTGTGTAGGAGAGAGGAAGTCTCAGTGCAGGTGCATGCGAAGAAGTTGGAAAGGACAGAGCAGAAGTTATTCCAGCAATCAGTCTCCTCCATGCCTTACCCACTCCAAGGCCGGGCTATTGCAACCTGGGAAATGGCTCTGCTGGGCAGAGTTGGAACATTATTTCCAGTGTATCCCGATGAAACACCTCAGCTTGAAGCTGCAAAGGATTCTTCGTTACCTTGGCTGTTTGATGCAAAAGATAATGGTACCAGGCAGCTGGCTGCTGGCAGGGAGCTGTGTTACCGATATCTCTCTCCTCAGAGAGAAAGAAGAAAAAATGACTTCACATCAGACTGTTACGGATACCAATACTTTTGTCAAAAGCAGAAATGCACAGAGATTTTACAAAATACTGTCTAGACACCGGAGCACACTGACTAAAAGAAATCATTTGAGTACAAGCTTAATAAGGCAGGGTAAAAAAATCTACCACCTTACAGCTAACGACACTTTGAAAATGAGTCTGCTGTGTGTGATTTCACTGATGTCTGAGGGAGACAAAGTTCGTTATGTTCATGTTTTTCATACTTTCAGTCAAACAGATTGCTGAATAATCATGTTTTCTTTATTCTAATGGGTGAGGAAGCTATTATACAGAAGGGGTTTCCATATGTTGCAGTTAATAAAGGCAATTCTTACTAATAAGAGTAGGTTGTCTCCCCTCGGCTATCTGATGAAAAGCCCTCCTGTTTAAGAGGAAAAAGCAGCTCCTGTGCCTAGAAGAGACTCCTAGGGCTGCACATTTCAGTGGCTACTGGAAAGTACTGTAGGCAGATGAATCGCAGGTCTTCTCCAACTGAGTCCGAATCAGTTAACATTCACTAAAGTGTTCAGGGCACTAGGAGCAAGCACTTCATGCCATCAACCTCTCCTTCATATCCACCCTTTTCTTGCTGGTGAAGGACAGTGGACAAGACCCGGACCCATCATTAAGTAAAATCATCAGCAAGTCCCTTCAAGAGGTCAGGGTGCTTTCTTCTTTGAAGAAGCATCTGTGTCACTGTCTTAGGAGCTCAAAATTCTGCACAGAGAGTATGGCTAGTTTTAGGCTGAGATCACAGATGCTCTTTCAGACTGAAACCATAAAATGCATGGGGGGAAATAATTTTTGGGGAATCACCCAGAAGTATGAGATGTCACTTACATCTTTGTCTTTCTAACCACAAAGCTGGGTGTGTGTCCACAACTGGATGAAAACCTCACATCTGTACTATACTGTTAAGAGCTACCTAGCAAAGAGAAAGAAAAAAAAACCAGTCTTGAAGCTCATCTCAGTTTACTATGACGTGTTCAGTGTCTGACCACATCTTTAAAAGCCATATGGAATCCAAACCTATTGAAGGACAACTTGCCTCAGACAATTGACATATCCCAGCTAGGTTTACACAGCAGTGCTACACACTGGTTTTCTCTGGATTTCAAAGTAGGGCAGAGATTGTTCACCTGTAAGTACCTGAGTAGAAAAAAAGACCTGCCTCTGTTGCCATTCCCACCTTTAGGGAGACTGACAGTTTCCTACAAGTAGTTTCAAAAGGCACATCATCTCTCCATGGTAAGTATCCACCTGCAGCCTTACATTTATGAACTTCAAAGCATTCTGCAAGACATCTTTTTATCCAGACATATAAAAATGTAGACATTATTTTGTGGAGAGACATTACTAATAGGAAATAATCTGTTTCTTCATGTTTTCTGGGAATGATGTTCTGCTGGTTTTCACTATTCAGAATAGGCTTCAAGAAATGCAAAAAATACCCAAAGAAACAGGCAGATGTTTTAAGATACAGAGACAATGGGACCAGTTCCTACACATGCAACTAGTCCAGCTGGATGTTCGCTGTCACACATAATACTTTCCAGGATTTTAACCAAAGCTAATATGGCAAACATTTTCAAAACTGGCTACTAATTATGGACATTTCCTAATTCAGTCTAAGTTTCAGAACTGCTGAACAATACCTTGTCCTTGTGGACGTTGTTTAGAAAATCAAATGCAAGGTGACTCAAGCCAATATTGAAAAATATGAACACTCAAAGTTTGCAGTTGTTTTTGAAAATGCAACCCCTCAAGGCTAAATCCTGCTTTAAAGACATTGCAATAGTTTTGAAAGCTGCATATTTTTGTTGAGCCACTAGAAGGCATAGACAAATGGGATGGGTGGACTCTGCATCCATGCTCCTTCAGTGCAAACAGTCCCTCCCTGACCAGCCAACACTGATGACTGGGAATGGAGGGAATCCAGGATAGGCCTGCACAGTGAACCAGAAGTAGCCCTTGCAGAGATGAGGAAAAACAAGGGCTGCTGTTGGATCCTGCCCAGAACACAGAACCCAGCCACAATATGTCCACACAATGTTTCTGTCTCAAAGATGTAAGAAGTCCTATTATGTCTGCATTCACAATTAAACATGATTTTGACATTATTATGGTGCTGATGTTGTTATATCTTCAGTGTAGGATGGATCCTGGCTCTGTTCGGGCCTGCCTATTGTTCATGAGAGACTTTGTCTTTGCAATGATCGGAGAACAAGGTGTTCTGGAAGCTCTTTTCAGCTGTGATCTGGTGAACTTCTTACGGATTTTTCTGTAAGGAGGGAAGGAGGAAAAAAGGGAAGGAAGAGAGAGACAACAGAAGAGATAAATCTCAGTTTTTAGCAGAAGACTGCTCAAGAGCCAATAACAAACATAACAAATACTCTTACCAGAGCAGGAAGGCTAGTTTATGGAAAAGAGAGTTGCAGTCAACAAGAGTGAGCCCTGTCCATCAGCTGATGATTCACAGTTGTCTGATAATGATTCATCCAAAAGTGAACTGGTGTTAGACAATACTTGAATAATTATATTTAATGACATAAAATCTTAGGCCAGGATGCCCAGGTAGTGAATCCTCACACATGATATTGGAATGAAGGACCACAGAAGAAAGGACCATGTTAGCACCCAATGAATGTGCTACCTCTGTAGAAGTGGGAGCAATTGTTGCTATTTGCACTGTACCACTTCTGCAGATAACACATGACCCAGAGCTCTGCGCTTTTTTACTAGTGCTATTCAGGTGCAGCAAAATCATTTTCATTTTTGACTTTCAGATGACAAATCAAACATATTAACTACAGGTGGCCATGTTGTTTGTATTGTAATCTTAAACATCCAAGGATAGTTAATTTTGTAGCATAAATCTTTGCTATGTTTCAACTGCTCTGTCTCTTTACTATTATAAATCAATAACCACAATGCTGAGGGTATCCAGGGTAGGGTATGAGAAAACACAAAAATGGTACACACAGAGTATGCCAAGAACCATCTTAATTGGTAGAGACCTGAACATTGGATGCTACTGGACCTATTTTCTGAATTCACTCAAGGATCCCAGCCTTCATTTAGGTAGTTTTATAAATTACAGGGATTTAGAGTTTATGGAAATGAATTAAAGCAAACTGGGGCCTCTAACACTTAATGAGACCAGGTTTTCTAATTCAAGCTCTTCGACTTGAATATGTGACCTACAAACTACAGGGTGATGAAGTGCCTACCTGCGTCAAGGTTCTGAGATGGTAACTCAAGGAGTGGTTTTTCCCTTTCATCTAAATGGGCTGTTACCTCTGAAACTGAAAAATGGTGGCACATGACATTGAAAATACATGATCAGCTGTAAATAAATTCTATTGAATTCTAAAATAACAATTTGCATATTAAATTTCAAACACTAGCTTGTTACTAGTTAGTTACAGGTTGAGTGGTCCCCAGAGATGTAAGCTTCCATGTTAACTGACTGGGCCACAGAAGAGAACATAAGGAAAAAAAAAAGAAAACTCAGGCAAAAAGCAGAAGAATATACTCTGCTATTGGAGGTTAAAGGGAGACTGAAAAATACATCTATTTTGGTTAATATATTTTAAAGGTGCAGAGATGTATTCCCTTTTGGAAGAAGGATGTCTTCAAGGCCTAGAATACCAAATTGGGGTTTAGTATCATGCAGCAATAAGCACAACAGAAGAGAAGGAAAGGAATCACCAGAAAGTTAAGTTCCAGCTTTTCACACAATCCCACTGAGAAAAAAACTTACTGTTTGAGTATTCACTTTACATGGTCATCTTAAATTAGGCCAAAGAAGATATTAAATTGATTGCAAGGATATTGCATACCTTCCAGAACAGTAAGACCATAGAAACTTACTCTCAGACTGGCAGAAATGTCTTTGTAAAATAATGAGACAGGCGGGTTATATAAATTTATGATTAGACAATACCTATTACCCACACTGATTACTAATGGGGATCATCCCAGAAAAACCTTACAGAACTGGATCCTTTTCAATATATTTGTCTGCAAAACTTTGTATTATTTACAGAAGGAATGTGGTCATTAACCATTTGAGAAGCCCAAGGTTCAAATAATATCAGATAACTGTATACCCTTCTGAATTTTTAATAAGGCAACTTTATAAACTGCCTAGAGGGTCCTGCTTATGAAAGTAATTTGCAGCTAACACTAAATGTAAGGACAGTAAAGGATTTGAGATTACAATTCGCAATTATTTTGTATGGCCAGTAAAGTAAAAGATACAGTTATTTGCATTAAATACTGGTTCAAAACCAGCACAAAGAAAGGCAGAACAAAAAGATCATCACATTATTATATCAAGCCAGCTACAAACAGAGTCAACTCCTCACTGAGTATAAATGAAAGTAGCTCTAGATACTCTGTCAAAAAAAAATAATCTGGTATGCACTCTGAAAAGGCAATCCAGCACTTCTGTTTGAACAGGATTGTGAAAATGCTTCCAGAAATTAGCTTTCTGGGATACAGCCTTTCACAAAATAAAACTGGAAGAATGGAAATTTCCACTGACTACATTAAATGTTATATTTAAACAATCATTTCTCTAAAAGCCAAAACTGTTCTTTTTACTGAAAAAGTATAGAAGGTGGAGGGACTGGATTCTTTACACTGAAGAATTTAGCATCTAAATACAGTCTAGCTTTGTGACAGACATTCATCAGGTGTGATAATTCTTCAGAGTCTTTCTAACACTTAAACATGCAGGTTGCAATAATAGCTGACAAAAGGCAGGATATTCAAAGATAAACTTGTCGTCACCCTTTCACTCAGAGCACTTCACCCTCCCCCAAAGATACACTGAACTAAGGGCAGAGTCACCTTTAATGTTCAATTTCCTGTCCCTCTTTCAGTTAATGCCAGCCATATGTTTTAATTACATAAAGTTTTTATTCAGCAATGGCAATAAATGGCTTTAATATCTATATTGTTTGTAACATCCTCTGCAGTTGTTAGGACAAATTAATTGCCATTTCCCCTGTTTTTTGTCCTTTGACTTTTGTACTAGTGCTTGAAGCATGATGCATTACAGACTTGAAATGCAAATTCAGAAGTATTGTAAAGACTTTGCTTTGTATTTCTACCCTTCCTAAGACCAAAGGTATGAGAATGAACTAAATTTTTAAAAGGAGATCAGTATATAAAGCCCACTGTGCTCATTTTTAAGTCAAATGTGATGCACTGGTATAATGTAGGAATAATACAAATTCTTTTTGTCTGCATGACACTTCAATTAGTAACTGCACATAACGATACACAAGACCCTTGGTACCTAGTCAGGGAAATATGGAAATGTACATAAGTCTTAGTAAAGATCTTGATGAAGAACTACTGTCTCTGTGCAAGTTTCATACACAGACTGGAACCTCCTGAGTAGAAGTAACAGTTAGGCTGTATAGGACATTTATGCCATGCTTAAATTTAATCAGGCGAGTCATTATAATTAACCAACTCTTTCTCAGGATCCAAGTGTGTTCCATGTAACTCACCATCTGGTGAAGTGAAGCACAATCCTATATAGTCTATTATGTCCAGATTTCTCAGGAATAGATAACTGGTAGCAAAATTTCACATTTGTAAAAGCTGACTCAAAGTTCCCTTCTCTAATTATGCCACACGCTAAAACAGCATCAATTTTTAAACTTAAATAAAGAGAGAGAGCCTCCAACTCTCGCATTAATCAAGAATGTGTTTTCCAGCCTTTTCTAGTAGGACTGGAAGGCATTGCCTGCTTCAGGTTTGTTGATATTGAGTGTATCTGTGTGCTGCTGTGCTATATATAAACTGTTGTGCATCGGTCTTGCCTCCTCTGCATTGGACTCAGAGTTGTGATGACTACACTGACTTTGGTCTTATCAGCTATACCAGTAGGATTTAAGAAGCAATATTAAATAAATACAAGTTATGGAAGAAGCTTGTACAACGAAAAAATTAACTGCATGCAAAAGCCTGCTGATATTTGAACAGATGACAAACCTTGTTTTGAAGGAAACATTTTCCTAAGAAGAAGAATTGCCCCCAACACACATGCGCTTGTGAAATGTCCACAATTCTTCTTAAATACCAAGGCCCAGAATTGCTTTTGGTGCTCTGTTTCCATTAAAAATACATTAATGACTTAATACAAACCTGGCTACAGAGTTTGAAGCTGAAGGACACAGTTTTGTTTTCCACACTCTCCCTAAATGAGTTTGATATTTTTGCCTGAGTATTTCTTAGACTGATGTCATTTGAGCAACATCCTTTTATGTAAGAACTGGTGTGGTGGAAATATATTGTTATCGAATTGTTGATAGCACAATGAACACCCCCAGGTAGGCAGCAGGCATAAGAAAACTGATTTGTGCACAATCATAGCTGAAATTCCATATAATCTCTCCATTGGGGTGAAGCATTCTGCTATGACTTGCCAAATCTAAACAGCAGCATAAATGTGCTAAATGCAGAAATACTGCCAACACTGGCAGAATTTTGTGTTCTGGCACAAATTGTGTGTGAAACTTGCAATCAGTCTAACCATAGAGCCATTCAGGGAGAAAACAAGGCTGAAAAATAAGGAAAAGAAGTACTCTAGAGAAATGTTTGTGAAGCTGCTGCTGCCCCAGGGCAATATAAATTTTGTGCAATGTAAATTTTCAGTGCAAATTTGAGGCCACTTAGAAAAAACAACTAATTAAAAGAATAACCATGATTCCTTGGTGGTTATTAGATGAAATAATCACTTGTTTCTCTGAGGGCTTCTTTTATCCAGAGGTACATGTTAACTATTCATTGGATTAAATTACAGGAGGGGGCACTATCTTAGAAATCTGATAGGCTTTTTATTAATTTCAACAGGCTTTTAAACATAATGAAAGGCCAAAATGTATGCAGTGCTGCTTGCTCAAAGACAATTTAATTGGGATGAAGCTGTAGGCACAGATCCTTAGAAACCTGATATGATACTGACTGAAGGACTCACAGCACTTCCTACATTTCTACCTGTGTGGAAATGAGAAGTATTTTGTTTAACTGTTTGGCTTGCTGCTTCAGACTTTTTTTTTTCCCCTCAACACTTTCAGAATAAAGCTTTTCCATATTGCATTGAAATTTTAATCTAACCTCAGCATGACAGAAACTAGTTTAAAATAGTTTTGGAAGGCAGAAATGGGTTGACACTGCTACACCTTTTTAAAACAAGGACCTTAGGAAATGTTAATTTGTAAAAATAAAATGGAAGGTTTTAATAAGCATGGGGCTACTGGAAAGCTGTTGCCATGAGCCACACAGTTGTGTTATAAAACCTATACAGATGGCAGATAGAGTGATATAACCTTTATAAGATTAAAGAGGTGCTGCTGTAGACACGCCAACATTATTTAAATGTTTTAAGAGCTTATCTTATTTTTCTCCTCCTAGCAAGGAAATGTTTTCCTTTGCTAGTGTTTATCTTCCAATATTTTATCAATATTTATGGAGCAAAACTGTTCTCTATGAACAATAATTTTTAGATACACCAGTTACAAATTACAGTGTCAGATCTTCCTAAGCAGCTTAAGATAACATATTTTTTCAAGTACTGCATCACCTTGAGGGCTTCTCTCATGTTTTGTTTTTCAAAGCAACAGCTTACAGCTACTATGTATATATAGAAGGCCATTAATAATGGAGTGTAAGTGTTTTCTTTATTGGGAGGAAAAATCCAGGTCAAGTTTTAAAGCACAGACTTCTATGACTGTGTCATGCCTGACCTACTGTATGGCACAAGCCACCTCTGCCTCTTTTTACCTTCTTCTGATTTAAAATCTCGTCAGCTCAAAATCACCTTGGAGCAGAAACCATCTCTTTATGTGCATTTCTACAGTGCCTAGAACAACAGGTCTATTGAAATATCTACTATTGAAATTATTTCTATCCAGTTTAACTGCAAACAACTGTCATGGCTTTTGGAATAATCAACTAGTTCAATAGATTTTTCCATATTTTCATTTGCCCTGAAAATATGTCATTAATATTCCAACGTGGTTTAGGAGAGAAGGAATTAAAGAAACAAAGTCTTTCTCTCAGCGCCACTATTCATTTTTCAGTTGAATAATGGCATTGAAAAAAACTTTTAACCCCTAAGAAACATTATAAAGAGTTGCTGTCAAACACTGGTCATCATATGATGAATAAATCTAAATCCCCAAAATAAGCAGTGAGATTATCCTCACAGTTCATCTGTGAGCTTGGTATTTACCACCAAGAGGCTAAGGTTACCTACTGTTAAGACAACAAAGGTTACACATCGGTTTTGGTGCAAGGCTGACTTCTCACAGAAGCCAGCAGCACAGAGGCCCTACCAGGGTTAGGAATTGTTAAAAAACCCCTTGATCTAGTTGGTAGGAATAGTGGGCACCACAGACTCAACATGGACTTGCCCTGTGTTTTGTGTGGGGCTTTGTGGGCTCAGCACTGACAGTAGCTCACGCTCAGCAGGGCCAGCAGCTCACACACAGCAGTGATGATGGCAGAGCCATGCACAGAGCCATGTTCCTCAGACAATCCTTCCCTCAAGGAAGGGAAGAAAGCCTGTCTTTGAATTCATGGCATTTCACCAATATCCAGCTTTGTAGAGTGGAGTAGAACTACTAAGTCCTAGCAAGGAATCTCAATGGAATGGGTAGAAAAGTAAATTATTTATACTCCTTAAAAAAAAACAACGGCTCAGGCTTCAACAGACTTGCAACCTGAGCTACAGAACAGCTGCTCTGCACTTTATCTGAAATTCATTAGCCTCCCCTTAGTTACCTTACACTGCAGAGGTTGCAAGACAGGAAGTCTGCTTTATCCAATAATGAGTTGCTTAACCTCTTGTCCCTGGGAAGGAGCACACAAGATCACTGGAGATGTGTCAATACAGCGGCACTCTGGGAATCCAAGGAGTCAGAAAGCCTTCCACAGCTCACAGGCATAAACACCAGCAGATTTCAAAGCAACTCCTTTATTTTTCCTAAATATATCAGCAGGGTGAGGATGAATTCCTACGCTACACAACTCTATACTCTACCAAGTGGAATTTTCAAAACCATCTATTTGTTCTGCAGCACGATGGCCATTCTGTATATTGATTAAACATCACCTGCTCTGAGATGAAAAAATAACCCACATGGCAGCATGTAATTTTTCCTGAGACAAGCAAGAAATTGAAGAGAAGGTGCATCAGAGATGACTAACAGTGGAACACAATGTTGCTTTCAACTACTGCCCAAACACCTTGCATATTAATTCACAATTCCAGCATTATCCCAGACTCTAAGATTACCAAATGGTACAGAACATAAAACTTCTGTTTCTGGCCTTCGGATACAAGCATTAAGTGCCATTTCCCCAGCAACATTAAATACTGCATTGAAAACTTTCAAAAATATTGTTAACTAAATACGCTTATTTAAGTTCAAGAAAACAGAAGACTCCCTATTATATGCTTCATAGGGAAAAAAAGAGACATACTTTACTTCTACATTTGTATTAGTATTTTTCTGTCTTTCTTTTCTTACCTTGCTTGACTGTTTCAGGATATGCTTCATCTGAACTTTTTGGCCTGAACGCTGTGCTTTACAGTATTACAGCTTATAATATTACCTGAGGCTCAAAAAGATTGACAATATGCTTCCTTTTTATCAATTATGCACATACTTTTCCTGGAATAACATATGTACCAATAGAATATATTTGGAGGAGGTTTTCTTGGCATCCTGGATACTTGCTATTAAGCAAGGGCTGAAAAATAAAAATTATTCAGTCTTACCAGAAACAGTTGGAGAGCAAAAGTTCCCTCACTAGCCCATCCCCTGGGGCTCTGCTCCACACCATCAATCTCTTGCATAATCAGCACTTCTCTACACACAGAAACTCCAGTGCAGATTATGGATTAGAAACCTGTAGTGTGCCATTGACAGAGGAAAGCTTTGCCACAGAATGGTTTGATGCTAATTTCTAAGGCCATTTTCATGTCAAAGGTTGAAGATTTTTTAATTTTTTTAATTTAAATAGTCATGTGACCAAAGGTCTATTCAAGTTCATTTTCTGCCACTTGTCCTGCTCCCCACCTTTATGGCCAGCACTTTTCACATCAGTATCTCATAGTGCTTGTTGGACTGCTTCAATAAAAACTGCTCAGCATCCTAAAGAGTAGGTGTATACCAATATTATTCAAGCTTACAGACAAAATGGTGGAGCTACAGAAAGGTTGAATGAAATTACTTGTCTGATGTCTCACATCAAGCAACAGAAGCAACCTCAGAATTTTAAAGTTTGGATCTCCACAAGAACAACACTCGAATAGTATTCTGTCAAGTAATATTTTAGCCTCTACCCATAGCACAAGTTACAAAAACAGGCAGTCAAATCTCCTTAGATGCTTGACAAGAACTGTTAGTTATCAAGTCTCCTTAGATGTTTGACAAGAACTGTGTTAGTTATCTCTGTGATTGACTTTCACAGTCACAGTCAATATGTTCTCCTTGGTATTTTATATTTAAAATGCCTATGTAGTTACTTATGCAAGCTTTTTCACAAAAAGAGACCAACTAACACTTGTTTTTACACAGCCTTACCTACATTTATACCAGAGGGTCATGAGTTTAAAAAAAAACCCCAAATTATCAGGCAAAGTATTAAGAATGAATGATTAAATACATGCACTGAAATATGGACTAATTCAGAATTAAATCCTCTATCTGTAATTTGAAATGAAGACCGATAGAGAACAACTTATAAATTAAATTTAGTGGGCAGTTCTGTGCAAATTTTAAGACTGTGAGGATCACTGACACCATATTTTTGAACATATTCACCATGGTACAGTTTTATAATCTTTTTTGCTATTTAACTTTAGCAACAGTGTGTTCATCACAGGACTTGCATAGTTTCTCTGCCTACATGCACATTATTGCTGTGTATTTCCCTGCCTTCAGACAAAATAATTCTTAAATCTGTGTCCAGCTTCTACAGGTTACTATTGCTTACACAGTACAGAAATCATAAAAAGTGAAAAATATCTCTGAACTCTGCCATTGCGCAGTATTCGAGGATTACAATCACCAATATCTAAGATCTAACATGATAAAACTCTGTGGTTTAGGCACAGGAATGGTGAGAATGGACTAATTTTAGCCCTAAGCTGATGTTACTCTAGCCTTGCTATAGGTAACAATTGTATAATTAATGTTGTCTATCCTTTCTTTGATACTTAAATATGTTGGTCTGACAAGTTCACATTTTTATTGTTGCTTTCTATGTTTCCCAAGGCTTTGACAGAGAAATTGGCTTCCCATACAAAGATGCTTATTTATAGAAAAATTTCTTCTTGTTCAAAACCAAATTGGTTTTAACTCCCACAATAGAAGACGGCCAAATATTACAAGATGACACATTCCCACTGGGCATGTGGATTTAGGAAAAAGCTAAGCAGCAAGCTAACAAAAAGCTAAGCCCTACGACTTTCTGTTAAAACATTTGATAAAGAGGATTGGGTTCAGCTACATCAAATCCTCTGTGCAAACACAAAAGACAGCTTCTGAAAACCTTTTGAAATGGCCAACCATACTGCAGAAAACTCAAAATTTGCCAAGAACCATAAGAAAACAGGTTAAAAGAACTGCATGGCATCCCAATTTAACATCAGACATGTAGGGTGTATTAGGGACTACGTGAGGTACTCTATCTGATGGACTATGCTCAGTGGGAGTCAGGAATGGGTTGAAGTGCTTTGCTGAATTGGGTCTGGAAGGTCTAGCAAAGCAAAGAAGGTTTAGGGAAAAGTCAAGTGCTTATACAGGAGCTTCTCCACCAACATCTATGTTTAAGACAATCCTTAATGCACTTATCAGCCCTGTATTTCATATAAGTTGTTGGAGTTTTCTTTTCCTCCTAAGTTTCCCAAGGCAACAAAATTTTACAAAAAGGCTCATTTTAGAAATTGTATTACCCTTCCCAAATATAAAATTTTCTTGCTAATTCTGCACCTACTGTCTGAATGTGAGAGAAAATTGTTAAAGTGGAGAAGACTGCATGTGGGTGAGTGACCCTTCTATATGTGCCTTTGTTTTTCAGCTGAGTCATGTGAATTAACCACATTCAAGGTCTGACCTAAGAGGCAATTACAAAGCAAACTTTGGTATCTAGGCTCCCCTGGAGAGGTAGCATATTTGAATTTCTGCTCACAACAGGGCAGGATCATTTCACAAAAGCCAAAGGTGTGACTTTTCAGGCAGCAGTAACTAGGTCATTTACAACCATCTGTTCCTAGCCTCAGCCTCCCTGTGGTCATCACCAAAGCTGTGTGCTAATTAATTTTCACCTGCTAATCAGTGGAGACAGCTCTGAAACTAACAAATCATCCAGTTTCGGTCAACAGATTCTGGACTGCTGTGGGTGGCATTTCTGTGAGACTTTATTACCAATAAAGGTAAAGAGGTTTCTCTGAAAGAAGATCCCCTGTAAGGCTTCTGACCTGCTCTGTGTGGAGCAGCCCTCTGGAAGAATGAGAAGGCTTCATCTGATTCTTCAGGCAAAAAACAGGATTTACCTGTTCTTTGTCTCCAAATCTTCAAGCAAGTACTTAGGCACCTTCTTAATTTTGATTTGAGGAGTTAGGTATATAAATGCTTGGAGATATAGATTTAAAGACCTGCTGGACATTTCATGGGAAGTCTGTGAGGGAGCAGGGAATGGAATCATGGTTTTCCAAGTCCTAGGCAAGTGCTCCAAACACTGCAATATCCTTCCACTTTAAACAGGGCAAGTTGCTCACTGCAATGCCACTGAAACTCCATTTTAAACTGTGAGAAGATTAATACATAGCTCCCAACCAGCATGATTGTATGTCATTTGTTCTGAAGACTGATAAAGCAAACCCAAAACACTATGTGTTCTTCAAACCTCCCAGCTCTATCGAATGGCACAACTTATACTGAGCTCTGAGGGGTTCTTGTGTACATGTTTTCCTTGTATATAGCTATGATTCCTAAAGTTAAAAAATATTCACATTCTTCAAATGAGTTGTTTTAGTTCCATGGAATGAACCTGCTTTTAAAAACAAACATTTGCATTATTACAATAGTGTTGCTGTGATTTAGTAGGTACTATAAAGGATCCAACAGGAAAAACTCATGTAGGGAAATATTGAAAGAAAATGTCTTTAGACCCATGAAAGCTGCTCAATGAGAAATGAATGTCAAGAGATTATGATCTAGTTTCTACACTGCTGCTTGTGTTTCTCTATCATAGTACCTCAGCTGGGGCTCAGAAAAGTATGATTTATAAGGTATGAAGAGTGCACAGTATTCATGAATAGCCCACACGAAATAAAATCAAAATAACATCTCAGAGAAACAATCATGCTCTCTCATGAGCATATAGCAGCTTTGAACAGGAGTTAACCAAGTAGGACGGCTCCTAAACTGCAGCAAGGACAGTTCCTCCCCAAATTCCTCACACGCAGTATCATCACGGTGATTGGAGAGAGCTGTCAGTTCACCTGGACTCAGATGTGGCCAATCAATAAGATATTTGCAATCCTATCAGTGGGGATTAAACAGAATTCTAAAGGATATATTCTGTAATCCCTGCTTTTCAAGATGTATGACAACTATATAATACAACAGAAGCAAAGGAACTGGAAAATTACATCCTTAGAGACTGATATGGTTTTTTTTTTAGACAGCTGGTGCATCACATTCTCAGGCTTGCAGCTGATGCTCCAAGAGTGCAGCCAGGCATCTTCTTGCAGCTGGTTATAGGACTGGGGTCTAAAGGCCATGGTGCCATGCAGGTAAGAAATGAAAATACACTATGGCAAGGATCCAACTGTGGTGTAGTTCAAAACCAGGATCCCAATTCAAATCAGAGTGCCTCATCTTTATGAAAAGCAAAGGTCAAAAATACTTTTTTTTGTTTTGGTGCACAAATTCTTTTGCACAGTTGGGGGCAACTGGAAAAGAAAGAGCAAACGTACCCATGGACATTGGTGTGATAGGAATTGCACATGTGAAGAGAAGGAGCAGAACAATTAGCACTGGAACTCTGGCTCAGTTGCAGACCTGCAGCTCTGCACTGTGTATCAGACCCCAGGCACCGAAGCCTTACTCCTCCAGTTTTCCCTTTTCTCCTGGCAACGTGCTGCAACTCAAGCACTGTGCATGAGCTTGTCTAAGCATTGATTAAAACACACGTGGGAGAGAGAAGGGGCAGGTCATCCACAACTCTTAGCTCAGGCTTTGGTTCTCACAGGTTTTCAGTTTGTGGTTAAAGGGACGGGTTAGGGTTTCCATGGATAAAGCTACACTGCAGAGAGGGCCAGCAGCATGTGCAGGAGCACGAAGGGCTATGAGCACGAGCATGGCTCTCCCCCACTTCTGCAAGAGAAGCAGACCACTGACAGCACAGCAAGACTCAACATTTTGCAGAAGCTGGTTGTCAGCCTCACATTCTCTTCTTTCTCGACATGCAACTTTGGTTTTTAAGCTTTTTTGTGTGTGCTATGAGACATGCATAAACAAAAATGAGTGGTATCAGGTCATTATCACAGCAGTTGTGATATCCTTACGTAGCATCTCAACAAATCAAGGGAAGCTTTTTCCTTTGGGAGACAGAACATGAAGTGAGGGATACGAAAATTGCCTATATAATGCTGCCACAGGGATGCCTCTCAAATCATTTTATCAGCAAAAAAGGAAGCCATGTCTTCTGGTAACAGCTAAAGATCACGTTCTAATTTTAGCAGTTGCAGTTAACTCATTCCCAATGGAGTTGCACTTACCGTGAGAAGGTTTCTAACTGCTTCAGCACTGAAAGGAAACAAGCATTGAGTCATTCAACTGCAGATCTATATGCAAATATGCTTTTCGGCCCATGAAGGGAAAGCATATAGAATCTGCTGCTATAACGCAGACAGCCAAACATTTCCACACATTTCTTATAATGCAAACGCTGAAAAAAAAGAAAAATTCATTTACCAACCAGTGTTTTAGCTGTCCCTATACAAGTCTGATCATTGGCATGCACATGCACTCTGTTAGGGACAGAGCGTGTGTATAGGAAATATAGGCACACTGCATACCTAGAACTGGTAAGAAAAGTTTTAATCAACAGATATATTCCCCTTGACACTGAATGGTTCAACAGTAACATTATTAATTTCACTCAAAGATTATGTTTATATCTTATATGATTCAAGATATATCAAGCCAATACATTACATTTTTACTAAACTTCTGAAGATCATAATATGAACTATTCCATTTTTTCAATTATTAACTCCCAGAATAGTGATTCTGTATAAAGAATTTAGTTCTACACAATATGGTAATTTTCTCTGTTGACCTCTAATTGGACCTACAATTGAATCCACATCATAGCTATTCACCCAAAAAACTTCTTTGTAGCAAAGGTGATTTAGTACAAAGAAATTAATAAAATGCTTTTATAGTTAGGAGACTTCTGGCTTATCCTAAAGCATGCACTTAGTGCTAGGAGAATCCTAGCAACTAATATCACAGGATTTTAAAAAGAAAGAAGAACACTCTTTTGGTGAGCAATGATAAACGTGAGGCTCTTTAAAGAGTGATTTTCCAATGAATTGTGTAAACAAATTTGCACTTTAGAATAAAATCTTGAGCAAGTTATTTCACAGTAGGGAATGAGAATTTCTTTTTCATTCGAAAAGGATACGAATAAAGAAAAATACAAAAATATTAAATCCGGTGAAGGCCAACATAAAGTTATGATGTAATGTCAAAAGGTAAGTGTTCTCAAACTGCCATGTGGTTTTCTGCGTATATTAATCCCTGCTGTGAGCCTGTGACTGAACAGAGTCAGGGAAATCCCATGGGAGCTGGTCTCACACAGGCATCAGGGAGGTTTTAGAATGGAGAGTGCAGCTTCTCACTAGAGATGAAATAGCAAAACTGGGGACCTCTGTATTTATTGGCAAAATCCACTGAGCACACTGACAGGTATTCAGAGGGGCATCCACGTATACATATAGCAAAATTCCTGAGGATGAGCCCTTCAAGGCACTAATATGCAGACAGATGGAAAAATTGTCTCTTCCCCAAAGTGGGCGTGGGCTGTATTGACTGGGGCTCAGCACTGTGTTAACGTGCAGCCCAGCTTTGCAGAGGCAATGGGGCTGGGAAAGAGGGAAACACAAATGGGAGTTCTGCCGCCATCTTTCCCCAGATGTGCAGATACTGATAAACAACAGGGGAGGAAAAGGCTTTCAAACAGCTACAACTTAAAAAAACCAACCAAACAAACAAAAAAAACCAAACCCAAAAACAAAAAAAAACTCAAACAAAAACAAAAAAACCAATGCTGAAATGTATGAGGATGTGCATTACAACTGACATAAAATACATTCTTGTTCTACTGTGATACATTCTTGTTCTACTCTGAAGGCCAAATTAGCACCTAAAAATATGTTGAACTTCAGATGTAAACTCCAGTCCTTCTGTTTCCATGATACACAAGCTCACTAATTTTTAAGAATACCTGCAGGCATTGTTGAACTGTGGCCTGCGTATAGAGTGAAGGGCACTGCCCTAAAATTCTAGGGTAACTCCGAGGGTTACCCTGGAAAGCTTAGATGATTTATCATTTCCATAGTTATTTTCACTGCTCTTCATATTTCGCTCCCTTCACCTCCATTGCTACAAATATCTCAAATCTGTGAGCAGTTTGATACACAAGGGTTAACTTACAGAAAAAATACTGCTGGTTAAATTCAGAGGGGAAAGGGTGATTATTAAAAATTATTATTATTAAAAATGTCTTCTAAAATGGAGTCATAAATACATATATGCACCTTATCTCTTGATAAATAATAACATTTAGAATGCTCATGTGCATCTTTGGTTTGATTAGCATGAAATAGACTGGTACCTCATTTACTCTAGGAGCAATATTATTAATCTTTTTCTCAACCAATATCAACAATCTATTATAATATAGGCTTTTTTAAGCTAAATTTCTGTGAAAATTTACCCTCTAGACTCCCTACTTGATGTTTTATAGAAATGTGCATCTTAAACCTTAATTCACTAGACAAACAAAAGTATTTTAGGACAGAGAAATGAAAATTATTGTGGACTGTTGCAAATAAAACATTATACTGAAAAACATTTCCCTTTTTGCAGGCTTCAATTACTCTGAAAAATATTTTTCCTTTTGCTATAATTAGCGTGTGTCTCTCTTATATGTATTTTTAATGAACATGATAAAACAGATTGGATCCTGATGGAGCACAAAAAAAGTTCCCTAAAGAACCAGCTGTGACCTTAAATGGGGTGATTATTTCTGAGTGTTCAGAACACGTTCAGAACCTAATGGCTGCTCCCTGGCAGCTCATTCTTATTTGTTACTTTTTTTTTTCATTCTGTGGCAGGACTGGGTAAATTGTGTGCTGCTTTTTCAAACATCTCCTCCCTAGACATCCTTCCTGTTGCAATTATATTGTGTTCAACTCTGTCCTGGCAGTGCTGAGCTGTGTGATCTCCTGCCACAGGACAGGCTGGCTGTCAGAGACTGCTGTCTGCCTCCATCTGCCCTCAAAGAACAGAGAATTTAATTGTTGTTTTGGACATCAGTGCACTCCTAGCAGCAGAACCAGGCAGTGCTTTCCACTTGGAGCTCTAAAGGCTGGAGACTTTCAGAGTCCAGAGGTAGTGAAGCTACCCCATCTCTAAATAATCTCAGGGTAAAGGTGAAAGGAATCAGAGGAAAAAATTAGAAAGGAGAAGGCACACCTGAGGGAAGGAATCAATGGGGATGGTATAAGGACAGGAAAATAGAAAAAAGAAAAAGAAAAGATGGAAAAGCCCTGTGAAAGACAAGGAACTGATCTCATGTGAAACAGAGTTTCAAAGGATAAAAAGAATTCCCTGCTTTGCTGCCCCAGCACCTGCCAGAGTGATGCAACAGCACATGTTCATGCACCTCCTTGTTGAGGAGTACCAGTGAGGTCCAACTTCCCTATTTTCCCCACACCAGGAGGTTTCAAATGTTACTCTTTAAACTGTTCATTATTTGGAAAAGAGCAGCAGACACAAGCCCCTGAGGATTAAAACCCTTGTTTGCACCCCACCACGGATGCAGAGCCACAAACAGTGGTAGCCCTGCTTGCTCCCTGGCTTGGGTACAGTGTCTGCAGCCCTGGGAGCAGGGGGGGGGAATTTTCTAGAATGGGAACAAGCAGAGCTCTGCATGGATGAGTGATTTGCAAAGCCCAGACTCATCTCACTACTCTTCAACCACCTAAAATTTAAACAGTTAGTCCAAGTAAGTTGTCTGGGCTGCCTCTGACATCAGCAGGGAGATCACTGCCAGTGTAAGACTCTTCTCATTCTTCAATAGGCACTTCTCTATAACATTGGGGAAAAATTAAATTGAGAATTCTAAAACTTCGAAAGGTAACCAGTCTCACTTTCAGGATCCTATTGCTAATGCTAGTCTGATATTACTAAGGTCTTTGTATAAAACAGCTCTCAAAACAGTGAATGCCATCAATCTGGGCTGAAATCAGAAGCCTAAGAGCTCATCAGCTCTTCATCCTCTTACCGCTCTCTGAACTGTTGCATTCCTCATTAAAAAAAAAACCAAAAGTGCCAAAATCAATTATGGTGAAATAACCACCAAATTATCATGTGCTAGTATGTTAACTTTCCTAGCTGAATCTGCCATTAATAGGATTAAACATGCACATTTTCCTTGTTTATCTCTATATTTGCATATGTTCTTTCTCTTCCCTCTTTTTAGTATTTACATTTTTCTTCAACTACCAGCTTTTCTAGGCTTGTGAAATAATCAGAGAAGTGAGGAACAGCCTGATGTTACTTGCTGTAATCAAGCAAGATATTAAAAGTTTTTAAATAACAGGCCCAGCAAGCACAGCTTACAAAAACAGACTGTAACTTGTCTTAGTCTGAATTAAATCAGGGAAGAGCCAGAGAGGGGAAGAAAAGAACAGAACAGAGGAACCTGCAGAAAACTAGTGCAGAAAACTATCCATGATATCCAGCCCTTTTGGGAAAAGCAAGAGCTCGTTAAATTTTACCAATTAATGTGTAACTGAAAGGCTGAAAGAGATTATCATCTCAGCTGCATTTAAAGGAAATCAACATCTACAGCTGTATATTTCTCTGCTGTATACTATTTTTCAAGTTCTGAAAATTTTAGAGAATAACCTAGACTGTAGATGCATTTATATTTTGCTGAATGAGCAGAGGTGCCCTAAACCTCATTGTATATGAATTGCAATAAATGATAATTTTAAAGTTCTAATCTTTGCCACAGAATAGTAGCACTAAATCTTATTAATGAAATATTGATAATATCAGTAGATAGAAGATGCAAAGTTTGGTATGTGCCAAACATTGCTGTTTGCTGTAATGCAACCTCAGATAATAATGTCAAAACCTGTTATTGAAACAGTAGATCAGTAACACTTATGCAGTGAAGCCTCATTCCCTGCTCAGATTTCTTTTTTCCTTACCTGGTCTCTTCTGTAGCTATAAAGAAACCATCATCTGAAGCATCAAGCCAATTTTGCCTCTGTCTCTTGATCACTGGAATGGTGCTTGTCTTAATGGCACTTGCACTGGCTTGCAAGGCCTTACCATTAGTCATATGGATATGGGGAGCAGCATGCTGAAATCACAATAAAAGGGAAAGACATTTGTCTGAGAATAAGCATCATTCTGTTAACTAATTCTGCTTTAAAGGGCAGCCTACACAGGTCTCAAAACCAGGCTCATCTGCCTCAACCAATATCTGGGGATAAGATAACAACCAACCTGTGCCCATTCACATGTTTTATGGATAGGTTTGAAAGCTCTTTAAAAAGTAAATTAACTATTGCTAATGCCATTTTATATAAAAAGATATCAAGGCATGAATCAATGCTATGAACTAAGCAGTTCAGAAACAGAAACCCATTGATTTTATGAGAGAATTAACATTTTCTGAGCAAAAAACTAACAACCCAAGCAATGAAATACAAGACCTATTTTTTCATCCAAGTACAGCATTAAACTAACTTTAAAAAATTCATACTTCTCACTTTGTAGGTCTTTACTCTGCCTGTCTTTATTTTTAAATAGAAGTCACCGAATAAGGCAAGTGGTTTGGTCCTGCTGCTAACCTGAATGCAAGCAGGAAAACAAAGGTTTATATCACCATGCTAGTGCCCTGGTTCTTAGGTACTCACTAGTCTTTATCTAGTTAGAGCTACCTGCAATACATCTGCATTCATTACATAACTGACAACATCAAACAGAAAATGATGCATTAATTTTCCACTAAACCTTTGCCTGGAGTAATTGTGCAATGAGAGCAAGTACTCAGATCTAACAAGAGAAAGTTGTCTTCTGACACATGAGGAGAGAGTGAAAACGTTTCCTGTATCATTTATAGGTAATGTTTTGGAAGAATACACCATGACAAAAATATTAATCTTGGAAATCTGATCCTTGTTTTCCACATAACTGATTAGCAGCAGGACTAATTAACACAAATTCGATAAAAACAGTTACTATAGAAGATATTATACAAAGATGAAAATTTGGTTACTTTATCTCACATGGATTCAACATCATGTTTTCTTAGGAAGAAGTACTATTTTCTTGGTGAAATAATACCAGTATTCCACATTACTGACAGCATTTTTGTAACATTGCTAAAATGCGCACAGTGCTGCACATTTGTGGGAGTAGCCCCTAATTACGGGACCAATATCAGTCACTGAGCAAGGAAGGGGCTGGCAACACCCACAAGGACCAGCAGAACACAGAACAGATCTGATTTCTTAAATCATGTCATAAAAACACCAAAGCCATAAAAGATAAACAAGATCATCATTTTTTTCTGAACAATTCTTACACTCGCATTCAAAGCGTTCTATTCACGTTATGACACAACTTTCACCACACCCTTATCCACACCATTTGCTTCCTCCAGTAGGACAAATTTTATGCATTGGATAGAAAATTCCAGCATTCATTATGCTACTGCAAGTAACTGAGCCATCTCCTCTGTGATTCCTTAGATCTCATGTAACAAAACCAAACCAGAGGAGGAGAAACAAGACATCACATCTGAGTGAGTCACATATAAATCTTTCTTAGAGATAAACTATTTTCCTTTGTCTTAAAAACAAAGAAGCTTTATGATTTAGTTGTTGTTGCATATAGGGTCATAAATCAATCTCTGTAGCCCTTTTAAATATTTACCTAATTTTTTTCCATTTTTTCATTCAGTGTCTAGACTGCAGTTTGGCTTTCACATATTTTTCGTATTGGCTTTGGCGGGGATAAAGACCTAAAAGACATGCTACTAGAAGTAATTCAGCTGTTGTTTAGAATAAATGTGGGATAAAATACATAGGTGCTATGAAATTAGAAATTCATGAAGGTTTCTAACTGCTGAACTCGGCTTGCAACAAGTGAGTGGTGCTCAAAAAGACAGTAAGAAGTCATTCATGGAAACAGTGCCACACATCAGATTTCCCACTAAGTATTTGTATCTGGCAGTGGCCAGTGCCACACACTACAGAGGAACATTCAAGGGCTCCAGTGGTATATTTTTTTGTTGTGCTTCCCAACTCAATAATGGGTTTAAGTTATCTCATATAATAGTTCAGATCTTTTCCCAAGCTCCTTTCTAAAACACCAGTGAATGTTTCCTTTAGTCGAGATTAGAGATGCAGGCAAAAAAAGTTCAGAAATTGTACAGAGAACAAAAAGCATATTTTCTACGGCATAAACTCTGAAGACCAGTGAAGCCTGAGGGAAAAAGAACTTGTCTTTTCATGATACTTTTCCCCCTGGCACAGCCAGATATCGTAACTAAGTCTGAACTTCTGTTTTTTCTACTTTTATTAGCCCCTAACTCTCATTCCAGGCAAGAGATAACATTCTAGAAAAATGACACAAGGCTTGCAATATAATCTCATTTCTGTTGCGTCAAATTGGTTAGAATTTTCTCTTTTATTTCCCCTCTACCCCAGTCCTTTCAAGCTATTTGAAGAAATTAATTACATTTCACATAAGGACAAGAGAAAATAAGATCATTGTTCTCCAATCTGTGCTAGGGACCACATTAATTTCAAGTTAACAAAAACAACTGAAGCTCTTGACCAGGCAATCAGTTCACTAATTCCTCTCAAAAAATATATTCACCACTGTGTATGAAAATGAGCATTCAACGCCACTGTCACACTAATATCAACACCAAGAGCAAAATGAACTTTCATACAAAGGACTCGTTAAATGCTTTTCTTTTATGATGATGATGAAGAATATAAATTTTTCCCCCTAGCACACAGTTATGCCAGAAAGGTTATGAAAGCCTCAGGAAGAATCCCTGTGCTACCATGGGAGTCTTTCTCATTTAAAACCCTGCCTGCAGAAAACTTTGGTAATTTCCTCCTAACCACCACCGTGTGCCATCAGCTGCTGGTGCTTTGATTTTGACTGTGTACATCACTAATGAGCTGTGCTGTGAATTTGCAATAGAGCCACTGGTGTTAAGGGTGTGCATATCTGGGGCACATCAGAGCAGCACCTGAACATCAGGAGCTTTACCCAGAGTTTGCATTTTGGACAAATCTTCCTCCATGCTGAGTGACTCTTTTCTCCCAAGTTCTTCATCTCAGTCAGAGTACATTCACTGATTTCTTGTTCCACTAGGACAAAATTGTTCCATGCTTAAAAGGCATCAGGAGAAAAACCTTTGAGTGCACTTGAAAGAAAAGTTTCTCAAGACAAAGGGTGCTCTGATTCAGGCAAAGTTACATCCAGAAATGAACACAAATATTTAAGTCAGCATGAGATTATCTCTGGGAAGAATCTCACCTGGTGGTGTCCATGCTGCAGACTGAACACACCCTCAGAGACCAAAAGCAATCTTTTCAAGGTCTTCAACAAGGAGGAGTTTATGTAAAGACTGTTTGTTGTACTACTTCACCTGTCCCCTGATGTTACATTTCTCCACTGCTTGCAAATGCTGCTCATCAAAACTCGCCTGGCAGGGGCATGGATTTCCCATCTGCATTCATTTCACCGTGGGCAATGGAGACACCTCCAGCATTCAAGGAATGCAGTAGATCCCTTTATGAAGAAGCTACATGTCTTGGTCCCTGTCAAATCTTCTGGAAGCAGCAGCACTGAGTTACAACTGTAAATCCAGGTCTTTCAACATAAGGTGCACTAGGATTAAGGCCTTGCTGTGGCAAGGAAACCAAGGAATTGACTGTATAGAATCCCTACACATGTGATATCTGCTCCAGTGGCAGCTTTGAGTCCAATGAAGTCTGGATATCATTCCAAAACCACCTCATATTAAAGTGGCAACTTAATATAGCATTTTTATTAATGAGAGTAAATCTCCTGTCCTCACCGTCTCCCAGAGAAGCACAAGGATACTGAGAAACATGATGGTAAGTCAGGAGAGGAATCCTGTATAAATTCAGAAATGGGACTCAGATCCCAAATCACAGTCGAGGTTCCTGTCTATAAATTGCTCAGTTTGCACTGCTATATAAGTGGCCAAGCATTTATTCACTGAGAGCCACTAAAAATTCTGAAAAGACACTCAGGTCTTAAAAGACATTTAGCTTTGAAATAAATACTTAACACCAACAGTCATTCAACGTGTAAAAACTAACAGTGAACGTTTATATTGTGGCTGAAGGAATGTTTAACTGGACTACCATATATTCCTAAATGGACTTCAATATATGATTTCTTATGTTTTCCCCCACTGTTTCAAAAAGGAAAACATTCCCATTGCCTTAAATTAACATTTTTAATCTTTTTGGTTGCATCTTTAAAGAAAAAAAAAAAAAAATCAATTGAAATCAAACAGAGCAAAAGAAGCTCTCTACAAGGAGAAAAAGAATCACTAGGAGGAATCAGCTGTGCTCAGATGACCAGCAATAACCCATAGTAATTGGTTCCATGTATTTTACGTTGACCTAGTTATATAATACATAATTTAAACAAGTTTAGAATTACCTTAAATTTAAATCAGGTATTGATTCTCATTTGCCACACCTGAAGTATTCTTATTTCCAAAGAAATTAGCATTATACCTTTAATAAGCATCAAGGTTTGGGGCTGGTTTTGTTATTCACAGAAATGTGAGATGAATGCAAAAATTAATACCCAAAATCTCTACAGAGCATGAAGTCGCAAATGTTGAAAACAGTGTACAGGCACACGACCACTTTGGGTATAGAATTTCATTTGAAAACTCAAAGACTATTAAAAATGAAAGATTTTCAACCAACAGATCATACAGAATAAGATAACCGTATAGTCAACACAAGCATAACTTTGGAACCTCTGGATTTGCTACCAAACCTTTCACGAAACACCTACAATAGTTGTGATGCTGAAAACCTAAGTCAATGACTCTTCTGTGCAAGAGAAAAAAACACCAAAAAACCCAAAAGAAACAAGCCTCCTAAAAGATGACAGTTGACTTGCCAAAGCATCTGGGCTACAATACTACAACATTTATAGTCCCTGTATGTCACTGATGGTACACAAAAGCTGTATAACCTCTGAATCAATCATGTCTTAGAAGGCATCATTTTGAAATAAATAGCTATTTATGGAAATCAGTAAATTAGTACTAAAAGACTAACCTAGGCAAATATACACAGAATAAGAGGAAATTTATTTTATAGTTAAAACACAGAGTATGCTCTCCCTCTCCTCCCCATCACACAGATGCTTAAAATAATTTCTGGGTTTTTATTTTTATGAACAAGAATCTGAAACAAAAAATAGGCAGGTATCATTGCATTTAAATACAGAAGAAAAATTCTTGTAGCGTTCTCAGAAAAACGGCACTTTGTTTTTTTAGCAGAGTACACTCTATACCTTGCTGGCTTTCACTTTAACATAAATTGGAATCTTCAGAGACAAGATCAGATTTAATACCTTACATTATTTACCCACCTATAAATGCAACTTTAAAGAAGTTCAAATACTTCACCTTGGTAAGACAAGGGCTTTTTCACATCGAAGCATCCAAGGCAGTAATAAAATTTGCTGTGATACCTCTCACATTCTGATGACTAAAGGTCATGCTTTGCTGACTGATTATGGTTATATTGTAACATGAAAAGTTAAAAGGGGACTTCCTTTCAGAGTGACTATTTATTGCAGCAGTCATTATACATTGGCTCTCAGCAGTATTCCTTTACTACATCTATATTAAATGTATAATCTCATACGGTTTCTAATGCATGCAATAGCATATTTTCTGGTTTTACTGACAATTTCTACTTACTCATTGGGGAGTAATAACATTTTCTTTTACACATTCAGTTATGCTTTAGTTGCAGAGAAGAGGAGACATTGCTATAACGATTTCTCACTAAGCAGAATACTTACTTTTATTTCTACTTTTATTTATTTAAGTGCAATGAACAATTACTGCACGCTGCAGAACATCAGTCTGAGGTCTGAGCCATCTGAGTTGTTAGCAGAGAGGTCTGCAGAGGTTCACAGCACAGGAAGCTCGAGAACTTAAGCTATTTAAAAACCTTTTCCTTCTCTCTTTAAAAGTTTGGACAAGTTTTGGTGCGAGAAAAAGATTATATAGGCAAAACCCCCACTCTTTTGGCTCAGATTTTAGAAGTGTTCTGATACATTAATGGAAAAGAGAGACTGAGTATCTTCAGAGTACAATTAATAGGACAAAAAGAGTAAAGGTAAAGCAGTGAAGGGCTCACCATCTTCAACATAATTGTCCTGCTCTTTCCCCAACACCATTGCAGAATTGAAAAAAACACTGAAAAGTTTTTCAATCCCTTCCAAAATTGTATAACAGAGGAATACACTTGAATAACTAAGAATCTTCTTTTGAAATGGGTGTATTTAAAGCAAATTCATAACAAACAAGGATTATATCACATCCAATAGGAAAAAGGAACATCATTTTTTCCAGACATCTCTACTATTTTGAAATCTTGTGATCTGCTCTATTTATAATCCATTTGCACTGGATTATTAATGACCATTGATGATAAAGGCAATGAATTATATTAACCTTTTATCCCCTGTAGAGTCAAGAAATCTGTGGGGGAATTTACGTGTCCCACAAACACTGTACACACAGAAGAGGTAACTAAACTTGAAGGGACACCCTAAAAACGGTAGGAATGAAAACAAACAAGCCCATGTCATGATTTCCTGGGGTGTATTCCAAAATTTCAACATTTGCCTCAAAAATTGGTCTTTTTCCAAAAGCAGAAAGCCCTCTCCCTCAAACACCCACAGGACAGGCATCAATCATTCCCTGTCAGAGAAAGGTTTCCTTTATGTGAATTGTTGTCCACACCTTACCTAACTCTTATTATGAGTTTGAAACAGAAAGAGACTGACAACATTTCTCACCCTATAAAAATTCAAGATAGACACTAAGTGCATGATATTTCTTTACATAAATCTTTCCAATCTCATTTTTGAAGGTGTATCTGTCCACTTAAACGTTTGTCTATTTCTGGAACCCAAACTATCAAACTCAAGGTAAAGTCAGAAATTGGCCTCTGAGGAATATGATGAAAGAAATTACTCAGCTATTGTTCTGAACTTTAAATGTGCTCTAATCCATGTGATACAGACAGAATGCAAGAAATTTTACCAACATTAATTTCACATAATCGAAAATCAGTTAAACACAGAACACAGAATTGTAATTGGATTTTTCAGCTATTCAAACTGACAGCACTGGTACCTCTTAAGCTTTTCAGCCTCTCAATTTTTTCCCAAGATTTCTCATGAAATAAAGACAGACTCACTTTATCTCTACAGTGATATTGGATTTTATGAAAAAAAAAAAAATGACAATGGCTTAGGATACTACTATATCTACTTCGTTTTTAAAGGAAAAATCATACTTATAGACAGATAAATACCTATAATCTCCTCTATACTTACCATTATTGTTCTTGTTGTATGGCTGGATGATTCTGGAAAATAAAAGAACCACAGCATATTAGAATGTTTTCTTTATCCACAGATATCCAAAGCCCTATTTTCTGAATCTCACCCTGAAGGGTAAGATGCTGTTGCTCAGCTACAACAATGAACACATCAAAACTGCAGATACTGGAAAGATTTCTCATGAAGCAAGCATGAGACTCATCATTGGTCCTGAATATATATGGCATGCTAGAATATGCTGTTAACTGCACTTGTTCTCTTTGCTTAATTATCCTCTTCTGCAAGAAAATATAAAAATGGAACTAATTCATAATTCATGTTTGAAGAAGTGAGTTTTTTTCATTTTGCTTTTAACATATGGCATCATGAAGGATTAGCTCTGCAGGCAAAAATACAGATAGTATCAACATAATTCCATTACTATTCCCATTTCAAAAAAAGTGTTATAAAACTAGACAACCCTTTTTCTGAGAATATGGAGATAGATGCTCAGTTTGAAACTGACAAAGCATATTGAGGAATGCAACATGCAGAAATGTTAATTATTCTCTCCTATATGAAAAGTCATGAGTCAGTCAACTGAACTCATGGTTATATTTATATAAATTGCAGAGCAATCACTACTAGGCCAATAATTAACATGGATTTCACCCTGCTGTTTAACTCAGATTACTTTTGCTTTTTTCTTTCCCCAAGAAGAGAAATCACACTCTCTTTGGCTTTAAAATGCTATAGTACACATATTAGAGACATTGTCCTTTTTCAAAGCAGTGCAGCTTCAGTAAGTAAACATAAACAGTTAAAAAACCTGCAAGAAAATTCACTGCTGGTTTATAAAATGCTAGATGATACTACCAGCAGTCTCACAGACTTGCTCAAAGATTTGGGTAGGACACCTTATTTGTTATAGCAGAGTTCTTAAGGGAGGGACTTTTATCAACACTACATGCAGCTCTGCATAAAACGTACAGAATTCTGGATGAATTGAATCAGCAAAGTCTCAGTTCTGCAAGTGAGATAAATGCAAAATAATTACAATTTTTTTTTATTCTTGCCTTGATTCCAAATTGCGACTCTTACAGGGTTTCCAACTGGTATCATTTACACAAAGAATTCTTGAGATATTTTGTTATTGTTAAAAATAGTATTAAAGAGATTAAAAGGACATGAGAACAGCTGCACACCTCTTTCTGAAAAAAAAAGGTAATTACATTCTTAAACTGGCATTTCTCTTTCATTTTGAGAAGTCACCTTAACCAGTCTGAAGGTATAGTTCAATCACTGCTGGAAAAAAGGTAAGTCATTTTAAAGATCTCAAGCTATTTATAAACCCCAACATTCAACAGAAGTTCCTGTATCTAGTTTTCATTTGCATTTGTACAAGTCTTCACCCTTAATCAATTTTAAACAAAAAACATTTATATCACTAAGGTCACATTGACAGAGGTACTGTAATGTGAATATCTACCCAAAGCCAGCAATATTTTATTTGTGGGCTCCTCTAACAGCCCTCTTTTCCTCCTTTTTTTCACACAAAAGTTATCATATATAAAAATACATTTAGGTCACCAGTCCTTCAGGCAATTTTTAAACTGGTAGTACCAAAACTAAATATTGTGACAGTCTACTTCTTCCTGATACTTGAACATATTTGGCACTCTTCTAAAGTAAGAGAAGATCACAGTATAGTGAAGAACTATATAATCTCTTAAATTTTTATATTCACAGTAAAGTAACTTTTGTTATTACAACTTTTTTTTCCCTTTTTTTTTTTTTTTTTTTTCTTTTTTTTCACTGGACAGTAAAATGACATTAAAGGACCTGTATGTTCCTGAGAAAACCCAGAGACTGCATTCGTGGAAAAATGAATAATTGAGACAAAGATTCATTTCATTTATAAACTTAAACATCCAGAAAAAAAACCCAACCAACTTATCTCCAAGAGCACACTATTATCCTGAAGAATGCTGAACTTAGGCAGAATTATCCTATTACACAAAGAATGGGGCTTCTTGTCTCTTAAAATACAGAAGAGATACATTACACAGCACTTTCAGTCACCATCAAAATGATCAAAGCCAAGAAACAAAAATCCATTGTATTTTGGATTTAAAAAACTTTTTATACTGAGATAGTTGAAACCTTCCCTCTTACTCAGAGGTGCTGTGCTTTTGGTGTAGCTCTATATGCCAAATCTATAAAAACCATGCTTAGCCATGATTGCCCCAAAGTACTCAGACACACTCTCACTCAGTTGTCTGTGAAACTGAGAAGATCTCCCTGAAATGAGCTGAGGAACAACTGAATTTTCCTGGAAATTGCTAAACAGTGTATTTTTGAAAAGAACCTGACAAACACTGTTAATGCAGTGTCAGCAGCTGTTAACTCCAGGATTTTACCATATTGATAACCTAATAATAAAATCCAGCAAAGCAGTGAAGAAAGCTCTGTTATATTTGCAAATATCCCTGTTATATCTGTAAATATTCCTGTTATATCATGCAATAAAATAATTCACTGTTTTTTGCATATTTTTTCTTGCTGTAGATACTTAAATATCATCTAAGTTGCCAAACATCAAAGACCTGAGTATACCCATAAATAAAAAGGTAGGAAACTAACTGTTTAATAAGTAGATATAATAAAAAGATCCTAGGATCTCGCAGAGACTACTAATTAAGATGCCATTGTTACACAATTTAAACTCTTATATACAAATATTCAGACTTTAGAACTGAGGAGACATCAATTTCTCCCAGAAAATAATTAACACCCTGACTTGGCAGGTTCTGAAAAACACTTATGCACGGACACACCAGCCAATTTTGTGGAAAACTTCTAATTAAGGCAACTGAGGAAGAAAGCCCTTGCTTAAAAAGGCAGTCATGCAGCATTGGAAACCTTTATGAAAGGTCTGCACACCAACGAAAACTCCAGTGTAGCTTAAAGGCATCAGAGCTAATTTAAACCCACAAATACCTTGGTGTTGAATAGAAAACAAAACTTTGGATTTTCAGTTTTATCTGCCAGGTTCTAGAATGCCTTGGGGAATCGAAATAATCTGGCTTGAATTTTAGCAAAACTGGCACCAGTGGACACTTGGTTTATAAATGAGTTCTTACAGCAAAGGATTTTGTGCAAGACAATGATCTGCACTTGCACTACTTCAGTAGAAAGGAACTCGGGTAGAGACTGATTCTCCCCTTAAGGCCAATGAGGTGCCAGTGAAGTGGATTGCTCCACTTTAAGCAGAATTGGTCAGACATCATCACTAACAAAGGTTTTTAGTGCTGTGATGTGGGCAAATTACAGTAAATGCAGTTTTAGTGCTGACAAGATGTTTTTAAGTTTATTATTGTTGAGAAATTGATACACCAACAGCAGAAACTGCCTAAGATGCTCCTGTGCTCTTTCTACAACATATTTACTTGAACTCAAATAGAAATGAGTAAGTTGTAGAAGGAATTTCCTCACATTAAAATGTGCTTTACCAACCATACTGATCAATCAAGTGTTTCTCCCTGTTTCCGGGCAATAGACCATAAAACTTCCCACTGTAAAACCACTTAAGGCTAAATCAAAAAAAGTGCACTGCTAAGGGATGGTGTCAGCTATATTATTATTTCAAGTTTACATGTTATTCCCCAGCAACATGTTATTTTTATTACACATCAGAACCATTTTCCAGCTGTTCATGTGTTATTTGTATATGTGATAGTCTTTCTGCTGATAGATAACTTAGATATCGGATATTTCTGGTTTTTATGTAATGGGATCTTCAACAGTACTAATGGCTGAAACATGTCTCACTTCTAAAACTTCTAGAATAAATATGCTTGAAGATAATGTGATTTTTGCAAGTGGAAAATAAAGGCAGACTGGCAATTGCAGAGCTGTTTAATCCTAACAATATCTCAGCTTATCATGGTGCATAAGACTTTAAATGTTCATTTCACCCAGGATGGACTACCTTATGAAATATGCTGAGGAAGGAAGACTGCTTCATTATTTCTTCTTCATTTGGGTTATGAATGTTTTGAGTAACCAAACTTAATTGTTTTTTTCCTCTCAGTTTGTAGCAACTGAAAAAGTAACATTGTTAATTCAAAAGTCTTATAAAAATAAATACATATGTATGTCTGATACTAAGAATGATTTTTGAGGAAGACCCTTACTCTCCCAAGACAGAAATTTTAAACACTGGAGAAAAAATATGCAGATGAAAGAAAGAAAAACGACACAAAATCATCACAGAGCGACACAGGATCTTTCCAGTTCCACTGCCTAAGCACTTTGCGAAGGTGCCTTCCCTATCGCATTACGTACTAAAACTATTAAGAACTATTGCTCTGCAATCACAGCTTACAAAAAATAATCAACCTACTTGACAGTAATCATACACAGAAGCACTTTGAGCTTGAACTCCAGATCTTGAAACCAGAACACGTAATTCAGGAGGTAATATACTGCTAATCCTGTTATCCAACAGACAGGATTCTCTTTCTGCAACTGTAATTCTTTAAAAGAATACTAGGGGAAAGCAATGATTCTAGGAATTAAGCTCTGGCTATCTGCATTGTGGTTTAAATGTTAACTTAATTACAGTGTTATTTGCTGTTTTAAGAGCAGCTTCATTCTGCCAATTAGAAAAGCCAGGGTTACTGCAGTTTCATGTTTACATGTTACCTGTATGTTAAGACAAGAAACACTGATTCAACAGCAGAAATGGGGAACTTGGCCATGAAGTGCCCTTTCCCCCACCTGCAATCCCACATACCTTGCTCTTTCTAATTCCTGCTACCACCAGTGTTACCAGAAACGTGCTGCTCTGGTGAGTTCAGGGATGCAACACTCCAATCTTTTCATAAGCATTCATTTCCTTGGTACAACAAAAGCAAAGTGATCTATGGCACACTCAAAGTTGTGCTTTAAAGCATGAATGTGATTCTAATTTTGTGGTTTTTTGTGAATTAGTTGTAGGCAAAGAAGCCTTACAAAACCAAAGATATATTTTGAAAGAAAGGACTAAATGGAGAAGGAATTAATAATACTCCCTTATACAGTTTCTAATGTACTTTCACCCTGGGAAATAATTCACATTTCTCAAGATACAATACACCTGAGCATTTCAGTTGAATGGAAATTGTATTTTGACTTTGGCATAACAAAAGTAATCGTCTGTATTTAAAAAAATACACAACATGCTTAGGAATAGTTCTTCCTCAGAGGAAATTCCAAGGAAAACTGGGTTTGCAGAAATGCTTTTGCTCTTCTCAAGCACTCCTGTGACCAAATGACACTGCTTACCTTCTCTCACTGAACAATACACTGCAATTTAAGCAGTCTTCAGACACAGAATGGAAGACTGTCCTTTTATTTGTAATCCAAGGAGCTCAAATACTTGGAAGATAACTGTAATGTAAATTCAATATGCATGTTTGTCATTGTGAGATGATAAATAATTTTCTCAATTTTAAGAAATTCTAGGGGAAAAATATATTTCTCTTCTATTTTTTTTTGGACAAAAGCATTTCCCTACTATTTGGTTATTCTTCATGTTAAGTCACAATATCATTTGCATCACTGGGGTTGGAGAAGTGAAGACCAAAGAGGGAAGTGGAGAATCATCCACTCACTGTTTGTAATGCAAAAACTTAAACAGGGAAAAAAACTACTTGAGACATGCAAACATGAGATGCAGTAGCTTAGTTCTACAAATGATTGACAATGTCAGCAGTAACATTCTGGGATAATTAAGGCCTGCATCATTTTCTAGGCACATTATTTGGGCTCTGGAAGTTGTCAGTAGCTAATCATTTGTACCTCTGCAAAAACAAGTGAATTTACCGACCACAGAAATGTAAGCCTTAGAGCATTTTAGTTTTCTAATAAATATTTAAAATTATTGCTTCCAATTGCATAGTGAAAATACAGAGAAATTGGCTACTCTTGGGCAAGTTGCAAAAATTAAAGGTAAAAAGGTTGCTAGGTCAATCTCTTGAGGGTCAGAGATGGTTTTAATGACTTTGTACAGAAAGGCAGGACTAAGCTCTTAAGTATTTCCTATAATGATATAAGCATAAAAGCAATATTTTTGAGAAAGCAACTAAGAGCCATAAACAACTTTTCATAGTTCTTTGCTTCCCTAGTAAATGACAGCAACACTGCATCATTTTTTCCTGAGACATCTATTTTCCACGTTCACATTTCCATCAATATCAGTGCACACATTTGACTGAGAAATCTGTAGCTGAATATTTTAAAGGGTTTTCTGGCTACACTAACGACCAAAGCTAGAACACACATGTCCTAAGCAAACTTCAGAGGGAAAACTGACTGTGGAGCAATATATAGCTTTTGTCTCTCACTTCTGGGAAGAGTGAGTACACACAATCCAGCATTAATCATACCTTGTGGTTCAGCATGGAAGAAATGGCAAAAGGGGATTCACAGAGTAGCTTCTTTGTCACAACTCATTTCTTCTCTTTCAGTTGGAAATGACTGGTATGTTAAATGAGGTTTATAACAATTTTGGTAGGTTTATAGTTCATTAATGTGCAGAAGAAAATTTAAGGTTTTCTTTTCTAAAGTAACAGAGTGCCAAATGTTTTTTGATGTGCAATCCATGCTGCTCGCCTGTCACCACAGACTATTTGCATCTCTACTGAAACACAGTATTGTGATAACAACCATCAGACACCTTTGAGGAAAAACAACTCACTCACTGCTGAAAAACTCCATTCTAGAGTGAAACCTCCTGCCCTTTAATGTACTTTTGCATAAGGTTATGTGAACTTAATTATAATGAAGCATGTATTATTATCATTTTCTTTGTTTCAAGAAAATTTGGGACAGGACAGGTTTTAGTCTCCCTGCATATCAGTTAGGCTGTTTATGCTTTCATCTGTTTGTCAAAGGGAAGTCATAAATTCCCCACAGAAAAACAGGATTGAAAACTACGCCTTTCTTCCTTGCTTATCTCCTCAATATCCAATAGTATCCGTCATAAGCATAGAGAGAAGGACTGACCAAAATGATATCTAAGAGACAAGGTATATCTTTTTGACGTCTTTCTCCCTTTGCAAATTTCTCATGTCACATTCTCATCCTGCTGGGCCAGAGATGTGTGCATTCCTAGGAAAACAGACCCCAAAATTGTTGCCTCATTCCTAGATGCTTCATATAGATGCTGCATACTTCAGTATATTCCAGAATAGAAATTTGATTGTTGTAAGAATCCTCTCGAAGGCAGCAGGACATCTCAGACTGAAATACAGCACTAAAGGTTTGGGCAGGGAAGAGAGGAGGAGGATCAGGGCTGTTGATTCGAACCTCTTCAGCTATGAAAAATTGGTTCTTTTATTTTTATCCACAACTCATGCAAATGGTATCAATGGGCACAGACTGATTTCTGTACCTCATTAGTGACGCTGATACCTTGGACATCCTGTGGATATTCTGGTTCTGATGCATGAAAGGTGATGAAATGCCTGCCAGATGACAGAGATTATTCTTGTGTAAAATAACTCTACCTGATGTTTCCAAATACTATAAGCAAAATTATCATTACTCACCCTGCCAAAACAATAGGCTGACGTGAAGCTTGACTACTTGGATGCACTGTTGCTCATAGTTAAGCAGCTTGTGGGAGAAAGTAATTGCTTGGAATAATTTCAGACACTGTAATTTAAAGATCAGATTCAAAATATCTGAGGCACTTTAGAGTCACACCTAAATCTTCCCATCATCAACTCCAGTCACAAAATTGGATACATGTAACCTTCTGCAACATCGTGATTTTGTGAAGATGGAATTTTCCCACTTGAAAGAGGCTATCTTCACTGCAGAGAACCACTTAAATATCTTACGCTGACTTTAATTTCAGTAGCGACTGAAATGCTGCATCTCAGAGTAGTTAAAAGCTTCAGCATGTATATTACACAAAAACCTCCCAAAGTACTGTGACTTTTTTTTTCCAGAACAGCAAAATGCCAGTTCACTGGAATTTTTCATTACATCTTACAGAATGCAAGATTTGCTGTTGTCTGAAAATCAAATGAAAAACACTTTTCTAAGACCATCCAGCAAAAGTCTTCCTCCTACAATAAGGGACATAAAAACCTACAAGATCCTCTCTCTGTCCAGCTACAACACACAGTGTTCAAGCAGTGCAATTTCAGTCGTGTCCATGCCTTGCACCCATGACTGACACTCAGTAACAAGATATCAGGGCACAACACCCCCATTTATGAGGAGATAAATGAGCTCCCTCATCATTCTCAACAATGATCAAGAAACATCAGTCAAAAATGCCAGACTCCCTCACCCCTATCAGTTCCACCAGACCCTTTCTGGAGGTGCATCCATGGAAAACTGAAAGGGAATCTTGTGCTGCATTAGCTAAAAGCAAAACTGAAACCAATGTAAGGCTTGTATAAGAAATGCTAATAATATTCTTGTTTATTATTCTTAAAAGCATTTAACTAAATATTAATGGTGTTTCTCATAATCTTTCCCCATTTCCCCACAGAGGCATAAAAAAGTGCCATTTCCATAATGTACTGCTATGTTCGAAGCAAATAATTATTAATTTGCTTAAAAACAAATTCTGGCAAAATAAGGCACTCATCTAGGCAGTAAGATTGACTTAAATTATGCTAACCTAAATACATATCTGCACAAGCCTAAGCAACATGTACTTGAATGCTGTGAAATATTGTGTATCTTAAGTAAACATATTTATGTGGTTTTCTCACAACAAATTTCTAAAACTGTTGGGGAAAAAAGTAAACTTGAAAGTGCAGACACTGCTTTATGTCAATAATATAAAGATTATGAAAACAGCAAGAAATGAGTCTTAATATAAGTTGCCCATGCTCCTTTTTATTTGCTCATTTCATCAAAGCATGCACTGAAAGGTGGAATCTGTCATCATCTCCATATCAGGCTTTCTGGATACTGCTAATTGATACAACACAATAAACCCTGCAGCAATCGATAGAATTTTGGAACCAAAAAAGCTTTTTGGTATATTTATAGTAACACAGAAAGTCTGGGGGCTGGCAAAACCTTTCACTGCACAAATAGTACTGCACTGTGGTCAGGCAAATGACACAGAAACCACCACTCCCCAGGATGATCTGGTACTGAAGAGAAGTTGGATAAAATACAAGAAAAAAAAAAGTATTGTATATTTACCAATAACCAGAGGAGGAGGTAAACAGTAAATGCTGAAGGTAATCACACTTAAGTGAGAAGAAACAGAGGATCTGTGCTGTTGAGTATCATTACTACTGGTTTGTTACTTTTTCATGGTGTTTTACTTACACTTTTCCACATTTTCATTAAAGAGAGGGGCAGGAATAATAACCAAAATAGCCATTTTTAATATTAAGATAGTCAGTTTTGCACTAAAAAAATACAGATTTCACTTATTTAGAATATATGCTTTCAACTAAGTTGTTTTCACTGAAAACAGATAAGCAGAAATATCTCCTAAAGCAATGACTTGCAGTTCTCAATACTAATTTTTCAAATTAGATATTATTTTGTGCAAATTGCCTTAACACAATTAGCTGACTATGTGATACTAATCACTGTAGCTAATGACTGGTTTTACACACTCTTTACTTTGAAGAGAACATCTATACTAAGTAGAATAAAAATTTTACATATTTTTAAGCATGCTTCCTTACAGGGACATAAGGAGGGGCCTAATCATAATGATTACCTTGAACTTATTGCTGCAGCCTTCTCTGCAGGAGAAATGTGCAGGTTGCGGCAAGATGGGGCTTGGTCTCTTCTCACAGGTAAAAGTGATAGGAGAAGAGGAAACAGCTTCAAGCAGTGCCAGGGAAGTTTTAGGTTGGCTATTTGGGAAAACTACTTCACTGAAAGGGTTGTCAAGCACTGGAGTATGATGCCCAGGGAAGTGGTGGAGCTGCCATCCCTGAAGGGATTTAAAAATTGTGGCATGCAGGGTTTAGTGGTGTGCTTAGCAGTTCTGAATTAAGGGTTGGACTTGATGATCTTTGAGGTCTTTTCCAATGGAAATGATTCTATGAACATCTTTATGTGCAGGGGAAAGTAATTCATCACTCAAAGCTTACATGGAGAGTCCAGTCTAATGGCCAGCATTGGTGGAGGGGGGAGACCTTTGTTCACATTCTCATGCACCAACTACTAAACCATCCATGCAGAACTTGACTCTCAAAGGTTGCAGTGGAAATTCAGCATCTATGGCTCTGCCTACTAATGCAGATATCATATTTTCTTCCAACTGCAAGTCCCATGGTTGTCGCCTTGCTCCCCTGAAGAGCCTATGTTGCCATGTGTGTTGTTTGTCTATGGTGCAATATCTGCATGCTGAGCAGAGCTGCAAGCAACTCTCTCTTCTGTGTATTCTAAATAACCACTTCTTGTCAAAGGATGTCATGATTCCTATCTAGGTATTATTAAATGTACAGTAGGTGTTTTCACTGCAATATACAAATAGTGTTTGAAATAACAGAAAAACATGATTATGGGGAAGATGATGGATAGTGAACCAAGTTTTTCTCCCTTTATTCAGAATACTATTTCTATTAGCTTGTCTGAAAGGCAATTCCTCTCCTTTCTACCTTGACCTCTTTTGTGAAGCATGAAAGCAGATAGACACCTCCTTTGTGCACATCATCTCCTGAACAGTCTATTTGAGAGCCCAACTTCTGACAGATTTGTAACCTCAATAACCTTATTCCATTACAGAACAAATAAGTCAATGGCTTACAGAAGTTATATCTCACAAAGAGATACCAGGAATGCACGCATTAATTTTCTTTTAGCGCAAATATTACATCCTGCTGGGTTCTCCTCTTATTTGGACAAGGTAAAACTGTTTACAGCTACAGTTGAAAAATCTTTCTGTTTGGCAATGATAAAAAAAAAATCATCAGTAATGCACAGTCACTTTTCAGGATGAAAGATAAAGATTGTTTAAGAAAAGTTAGTCTTATCCACAAATTTCCATCCTTTTTTTTGTTTGTTTGGGTTTTTTGGTTTTTTTGCACAGCTTCTGTGAGAGCTTCCTGCTCTCAGTTTGCACTGAGGTGTAATGAAGCGGCTGGATACACCAGGCCTAAACATAACCTCTGGCACTGCACAGTATACAGAAAAAGCCTCTTCTGCACCTCTATGATACACCTTCTGCTTCCTCCTCTGCAGGGACAGTGACTTTCTAAGGTGCAATGCAAAAAGCCAAAATAAAACATCCTGCATCTCTGCCTTCACCAAATTTGTTTTATTCTTTTCTTGTCCTTTTTTTAAAAATCAAGATCAGTAAGAAAAATGGTAAATGCAGCTTTTGTAAGAGATAGCATTAATATACCCTTATTCAATAAATAAGCACTACCATGCATTGCACTGATGCTATAAACATGCCATCCATATCCAATAAATAAGCACCACCATTCATTGCACTGATGCTGTAAACATGCCATCCATAGCTTACATTTTTCTAAGTCTGTACCCTCTCATTTAATGTCATCTCAGGTTCACAGAAAGTTTTGCAATTTAGAGAGCTAAATAATATTTCTTTTATAGTCCTTCACATACCATCAAGACCATTATGATGGCTGTAGTTTCTTTTTCCCAAAATACTCAATGAAGAGTGATTGGAGGGTGCAAGCAGTCGTTTTGCACTTGGACTCTGAAGGCTTGGTGTTGACCTGATTACATTGGGTTTCACGGCAGGATGTATCTCTGTTTGAGACAAAAGAGAGAGAAATGATATCTACTTGATTTTAAAATAAATAAAACAATCTATTCCACATATGAAATTTACTTTTGATTTTAAATGAAAAGAAAGCTCCTTCTGCACTTGTGTGTTTACAGGACCTTGAAAAACACTTCAAACACGAGTCCTCATACCCACAGGTCCTTCTAAGTAAGAAAAATCTATTTCACTTTAGCTTACCCAAGTTCAATATCATAATGTAGATATGTAAGGATTTGAGGTTGAAGAGCTAATAAATACAAAACAATCTGAAACGGGTGTTTATATTTTCCTACCCCTTTGAGGTTTGTATTGAAGCTACACGCCCACAGGTTTTAGCAAGCAAATAAAAGCATTTTACTATAGTGAAACCACCTCAAAGCATCAAGCTATCCAGTATTTTCTATCACAACAACAAGCTTTAAGGGATCTTCCCACACACAAGTCACAAGGTGCAGGAGTCGGAGGGCCAGACACTGTAGGGTTCTGCAGCTAAAACTACCCCAAAACTGCAGTGGAAACACTCCCATACAGAGTCATTACGGGGGAGCTTCAAACATCCCAGAGTATCTAATATGTATCATGGAGCAAGATTATTGTGGAGAAGGAGGAATAAAGAGGGTAAGAGGCAGCAAATCACATCAGGCCAGCACATTCCAGGGTGGCAGCTGCTGTCTTTGCCAGGAGCTGATACAGCTGCATGGAAATTTTTCAGTTATCTGCCAGATAAAAGTGGCAAAAGGAAGCCTTGGTTGAGCCAGCTGGTCCCTCACCAGGAATTTGCTGAACCAATTAATTTATTCCCATCACACCTTTGGGTTCAAAATGCCATCACTGTGTCCAACCCTGGGTGGACCCAAATTTGTGTGGGGAGCCAGCTGCCGAGGGCAGGTCCTGCCCTCTGACACAGCCTCAGGGCACCAGCTGCCAGCACCGTGCATGTTTTGAAGCTCTTGCAGCCCAATTACAGCAGCTCCCCGACGATGCAGGCAGCAGAAGAGGCTGAGAAGGTGAGGGCAGAGGGGCTGGGAATCAGATCAGCAGAGTCAGCTGCCCAAGGCAAATGAGATTACAACACAAAAATTAAGTACTTTCTCATTTGCAGCCCAGGTTTACACCTCCTGGAAAGTGCTTCTTTCTGCTTTTCTGTTTATAAAATGGAGCACAGAAGCTGGGAAGATGCAAAACCTACAGTGAGGCCAGGTATCCAAGGAGGAGCCTCTCTAGCCTCTGCCATCCATGGCTATCATTCAGGAGAAAGAGAAATCACTGCATAAAGTCAAAGTCCACTGCAATAACATGTTTTTCCTCCTTCAGGAATGCCCAAAGTCTGACATCCAAGTGCTCGCCTGCCCTGCCTGGAGCTCTCAGTCTCAAGGCCTTGTCCAGGCTGTATTGGAACAATGTGCCAGGAGGAGATAATGCCAGCAGTTTTCAAACTGGAAAAGATTTTCCTTCATTGTTCACCACTGGTTTGGTTGGGGCTTGCAATCACACTCTGCAAGCATGAACACCCTCCCACAAGAAGCTTCAAGAGGGCCAGGTAAGAAATAATAGAGCAGAGAAATACACAGGCAAGTATTACAACAGCAGAGAGGGAAAACACAGGCAACCAGTCATTTCAGGGCAGACCTGTAGATTTGATGTCACCAAATTTCCCACCGCTTAATTAGATGAGAACTTGTTACTGCTGTTCACTGCAGTATTCATCTGCTTTTCATGCAGAAAAGATTTCATGGCATGCACCGTTTTTCTTGCTGTAGGGAAAAAGCATCTTGTACTTTGCTTTTTTACTAAAAATGGGAACAGAGGTATGCTTAATGTTATGAGCATCACTGATTGCTAAGGCAAAACTTTAAACTGAAATAGAAACACTTGCACCATTTGCTGAAGGTTATTGGAATTTGCACTCTAAAATGTTCATTTAGCAAACTTTTCCAATTTTCTGAAGGAAATGGTAGATTTCTAGGGCAAACAATACTAAAATATGATTTTCTTTGACAAACAGCTCCAGCAGTAAACACAAGAATTCCAGCAGTTGCATCTACATGAGAACTCCATCTTCTTTCATCTACAACCTATAGGAGAGGCAATTTTGTATTTTCAGGGTGGGCAAACAGTTGAGGAAGGAAGCATTTCCTTCCTTCGACTTGTCTTCAGTTCAGAAGTCATTAATCCTCCATTAGTTTACCACAAAGGCTGTCTTTTCTCTTTCTGCAGTAGTGGAAGGTAGAAAGACCAAGCTCTACTTTTAAGTTCTAGAAACACATTTAAACAACCAGGACCACTTCCCAATGGACTGAGTCCTTCCTGTGGGGGCTTTTACAACTTACTTCACTCCTCCTCTACATATAGACTTGCTTCAAATATTTTCATGCTTCAGATCAGCATCTTTCTAACCAGCTGCCTCATCACACCTGAGCAGAGTAACGAGGCATTTCAGGTGTCTTGCCTATTATCTCTTCATATTATTGTATTACGGAATAATAGTAATTTAAATCTTTTAATTCCTGCTGCTCTTATCCTTGTTCTATTGCCTAGCACTTGACTGAAAATCTTCTAGTTTAACATGCACCTTGTTAAACTCAGAGAACTGACTATAGCATTCAAATTATCCCATTACCCACATAACAAATAACTAGTCAGCCACATTCTGAAATAAAAATAAAACAGGGGTAAGAAATGCTTCAATAACATATTAGGAACTCATTTTATAGAACCAGATTGCAGCCTCAAACAAGTAAATAACAATAACAGCACTAAAAACTTCTCCCTTTTCCACTATGTCAGTAGGGTAAAAAAAAAAATAAAAAACCCAAAGTAAACAAAGAGAAGCTGAAGTCTTAGTCTACTGAGTCTCCTCAATAAACATCCTGGATTCCAGAGGTGCTTTGGCAGCTGCACCTTTCTCTCACCTCATCTCCTCCACATGTATCCCAGCTGGAAGTGTTAGCCTGGTTTCCTCATAACTAGGAGGTAATAAATTAATTAGCCAGGGGTTCACCTTAGGGCCTTTGTTTTAGGGAGCACAATGATGACTGATGAGATTACAGGGGATTAGCCCCAGCTCTTGAGAGGACAGGGCCTAATTTTAATGCTTGTCCTACCTCACCTGTGGAACCTGCAGCCAGGATGCAGAACAGGGGTAAAGAGAAGTGATAACCCAGGATGTGCAGGGCACTGAAATCCTCTCTGCCTTATCAGAAAAGTTGAAAACAGTAGTGCCCTGAGACACACTGTTAATCATATGCCAATAAATATCAGTGAGAATGGCACAGGATGAATTTTAAAAAGAAAACAAATACCTCCTATACAAGTTATGACATGATATTTAACACTAATTTCTATGAGAAAAATAACACAAGATTTACATATTTACTGAAACATGCAAAAATCCCAAATAAACAAAAAAGATCACAAACAAACTAAACTAAAAAGATCCCACCAAGCTACATGCAAACAAAAAGCCATTTCCTAGCCATCCCTATAAAGTTAATTCAGATGCATGTATTCAACGGCACTGGCTACACTTCATATCCCCATACCACACATTATTTTCCTCAGCTGTAATGAGATACCTTTACTTCCCACACAGTCAAATAATAAGCAGATTCCACAGATACCTGGCATATTTTAGCACTGTTAATCTTCTACCAGACCTTCATGTAAGTACACAAAATGCTGTCTGACACTGTTCATCCATTTACTCCCATTAAGCCTACAGACTTAGACTCCCACAGAGATCAAGACAACTCCTCAAAGACTGAAAAACATGGCAATAAAAGCACGTGGTGTCTTCTGAGTTTACCCATGTTACCATTTCCTCTTTCGATGCACAGACAGGTCAGTTGGATGAACCATCTCCTGTCCAGCTTCCCCCCTTACAACCACAACTCCACTAAGTCAGCCAAAGCAGTTCTTTCAACACACATAACACACACAGCTGGGATGTCTGCAGAAAATTATCACTGGCTTTGTTCTTAAAACTCTGGGGCAGGAGGAATCAAAATTCAGTGAGAATGGCATTAATTCCTCATTACCCGCATTCTTGAAGTTAGTATTTTGACAAAATTGATGTTCTGGAAGAACAGTTGTAACTACATTAATAGCTGATTTCTATTTCATTAAGGCAAGAGACTGTTACTGTTTACTTTGATCTAGTACAAAAAAAACTCCTGGTGATTGAAATTATGAGCAACACATCTAGACTGACACCTACACTCAGCTTCACTTCTACAGAACAGAATTAATACAAAGCAGAATTATTCACTGCTTCTCTGATCAATGGATTGATTTCTATATTTGTGTGAGGATTAACAGGATTAACTCTGGGTTACCACAATTCTTACATGACTGCAAATATTTAATGGTCAGTCATGGTTCCTTGCAAAGAATCACTATTACTAGAATTTTTCCTCTCCCCTTAACTTATGGGTTCATTGTCCTCTTGGCTGTGAACTGACTACACATTTCATTGCACCCTTTAAACGTAGGTCATCAAATTACAAGATATGTGTCTTAGTGTGACTGAGGTCCCCTTCTCTTAAATAAAAAGCAGTATTGCAAGTGGATTCAAAGGGCACAGTAGAGCAGCCCTGAGCATACTGAGTATCTCCCCTTGGAGCAGTTGTTTTGTTTTTTTTTTTTTTTATTTAGACAGCCAGACTATTTTTCACATTCTAAATTACATCAGGTTTCACTCTGATACTTTAAAGTAGTATCAGGAGGATTTCTGCCTGTATTCTACAAGTTCAACCATGCAGTTTTGCAACCAATAGTGGACCACCATTATTATTAATTTATTAACTTCAGAGTTTTTTCTTGTTACTAAAAGCATAAATCTATCTTTCTGTGCATACCAGATTATGAAGTTTCAGTATACACTGAATGTTCATTTGGTTTGTTATTGTCTGGAGGCAGATACGCACCTAAATACCCAATGATACATGACAGTGGTTTTCTGGTGCTTTTTATCTTCAGAGGATTCCCAGCAAGTTCACAATGTCGATCTGCATCTGAGAATTTTAAAGAATAAAACTCAGTTTAAATATTTTGCCATTGCAAACAGATTTAGGGCACACCAACCAGTTTCTGACTTGCTTCGTTAACACAAATTTCGTTTTTTCTTTTAGCCCACCTTTTAGATTCTCCTTTTTTTCGTCAATACTTCTAATCATGGATATTTTAAGGCAGAACATGTCCTTATTCATGCAAGTGATGTTATGACTTTTTCTAAGTTAATGTAAGTTTTGACACCAGTTTGATTGTATTTTTTGCTTACAAGGTCTTTCTGGAGACAGCCAGGCAAATGAAACACAGATGAAAACATGAATACTAAAAGAAATGCAGTTTTGGCTATTAAAAATAATTTGCATTGGATTATTTTTTGGTTTCTACAAGCTTCTCTGTTTCTAAATGGGGTAATACAGAGGTAAGCATTTAAAGTTGGGACTACTGATTTTTGTCATACAACCCTTCACTGTAAACTTTTAAACAAAATGGTCAGCTGTAACCAAGTATTACAGAGCTCAAAGGTCTCAAAGATTGTAAGTTTCTGCTAAGTACATGAAAACTTGCAGTGCAGCAACTGCCTAAAATTTCCTGCTGCTACTGTGAACACACAAGCAGAGATTCCACCCACATGTCCCACACACAAAGTGTTAACATAAAGAGGTTCATGCTTAGACAATGAAGTCAATCAACTTAAGGCAAAAATTCATAAGGCACTAGGTTTCAGTAAATAATTTCAAGACTACTGGAAATATATGTATATATATATATATATATATTTCAGTTAGTCAGAATGATTGGGTTATCTGTCTTCCAAGAGCACATAAAAATTCCCATACAGAGCTTCCAGTATCCCTAGAACATGGGTATTCTGTTCTGTACAAACTGCATTCATACGGTGATTAATAGAGATCAGGAACTCTCTCAAACAGAATTACTTCCCACAAATACCTACCTACAAGTTTTACAGGAGGGACACATTATCAATAGATTATAATTGCAATTCCACCCTGTGTTTCACTAAACTCTTCCTGTTTGCTTCATTCCAGCACATGAGACAGAGTAAATAGTAACAGGAAGAAGATAAGACACCATATAGAACAATTTACAATCCCTTTATCTATTGTAATCTAGATCTGTGTAAAAATCATGACGGTCGTGAATTCACAGAAATGACTGGAATAACTATTTCAGATGTTCAAGCAGATGTTTTCAGTGCAGCAGACAAAGCACAACTTACTTTAACAGATTAAGGAATCTACCTGAAATTCTGGAAATACCAGCAGGTTTCAAAGATTTCAGAGCACTAATGCTGAGTACATGAAGTACTTTACTATTTTTTCTTAAACACAAAATACACTGTGTCCAGGAAAAAAGAGAAAAAAAAGCATAAACCTGGTGCTTGGAATATTTTTAATATTTCACAACACCTGAAATATTTTAAGTGATGGAGCAGAATGATGTGTCTCCACTGACTCCCTCAGTAAAATAACGACAGGCTATACAGTATTTTATAGTTACTTTGAGAACAGCAAAGCATTGCCTAAGAAGCAATTAGCAAGAAAATTTTCTATCTACGTATCTTCACTGTAAAAAAAAGATATTGAATCATGGAGTGGTATTAACATGCTGACTGGGAATACATACTGCAAGGAGAGCACAATTTCCTTGCTTGAGATAAAGCATGTTCACCACATGTGAGTATTCCAAAGCATACCTATTTGTCGAAGCAGCAAAGTATATTTAACAGCAGCAAACTTTGATCCACAATAAGGTGCTCCCATAAAAAGTATAATAAAGTTTATGATCTTTATGCAGAACACTGAGAAAAACACAGAAGTTGGATTGTGCATCACTCTCAAGTGTAAAACCAGAGAATAAAATCTGGGTAGGAAGATATCAAAAACTCCAAAATTTAAAGCAAGTCCTAAAATCAAATATGAGCTTGTACCTGAACAATAAAAATCTTAGTAAGATCAGTGAAATAGTGGAAACTATGAGGAAAAAAAATTATAACAAGGAGTCTTAAATTTTTTAGTATATTTTTCAAATAGAGCAGAAGCAGAAAGTATGCTGGTGTCTGTAGCAATAGATTATGAAGGTGTGAGGAAAATAGGCAAGAAAGATAAAGTCACAGTAGAAAAGCGAAATGCATTCCTTGCATCAATGTTCATTGCAGAAGCACTTAAAGAAGCTCACTTCCAAAATACTTTTATGAGGAAAGTATGAGAACTCTGTCACTTTAAAATGTCCACAGGAAACATTTCAAAACAAACTGGTTAATGAGTAAAACCAAGTTACCAGGACCAGGTGGAATTCATCCAAATTGCTGAGCAGACACACTGCTGGTGTTTAATGAATGCTTAAATGGTCTTGGTTCAAGAGAACAAAACAGGGTAAATGTGGTAACATTCTTCAGTAAGTAGGTCTGCAGAGGGGCAAAAGGTTGCAGTATTAACAGAGGCACATGGTTAAATTTGGAAATATCAAGGGAGCCAACAAAGACCTCGGAAGGGAAAACAAGTTTAAGGTGTTCTCATTCCTCAGTGGTGTGTCCTTGCAGTAAAGAGGACAAGGGTGTTCTGGGCCTTGAGCGCATGCACACCCGGCAGGGTAAGGGCCAGGGGTCACCTCTCCCCTTGGGCCCTGGGAAACAATGGCCAGATCCTGTGTTCAGCTCTGGGATCCCCTCTAGGGAAGAGATCCAGGCACACTGGAGCATGTCCAGCTGATGGAGAGTCACCAAGCTGATGTGGTGTTTGAGTACAGGACACACAGGGTCTGGGTAAATGGGTTGGGCAGCCTTGAGTTGAGAAGGATGAGGAGACACCTGGTTGCCACCTGCAGCCTCCCAGTAGCAGAGCACAGAGACACTGAGCCAGACCCTTCTCAGAAGAACACAGGGACAGGATAACACACTGTTCCTGTCCATGGCAAGAGCCAAGCTGGGAGACAGGAAATTGTTCAATTTAAGAATAAGATTATTTACTCTGAGGTTGATCAAACACTGGAGCAGGTGCCCAGGGAAGTTGTGCAGCCTCCATCCTTGGAGATACAAAATCTCATCTAGACAAAAGGCCTGTCAGCACATGAACGTTATGCGAGATGGCACTAGAGACCTCCAGGTCTTCCTACTTACACATGTCCTATAAACCAGTAACTGCCAGTCTCATAGATCTGCCAGGATCCTCTGAGGGGACCATGACATGTCCACATGCAGCTGACCTGGCATCCAACTTGGCATTTCAGTGAGCTTTTACCAAACCGTGTCACCAAAGATCTCTGCTGTCCAGCTGCTGAAGGGCAAAAGAGGCTTTTTCAGGAACTAGGACCTTATTAAAATGAATTGTATATGTAATCCCCAAATGATCTGTGCTGTTCAACATATAAAAGGTCAGGAAAAGAGATGATTAGAGAGTTATAATTTCCTGATAAGAAATTTGTGAGCACAAAGCTAAAACTGATAGCAAAGGATAGCAGCAGCATCAAGCAATGCATGTAAATGAATTCTTAAGGGGGTAAAATAAATGCAATATACAGATATAATGATGGCTTCTACACCATCACAAAGCAGAAGTGTATTCACAGAGTCAGCGTCAACAGCTTTCTAAAAATATCTAGACAATACTAAAAAGAAATCAAAATCAGAATGTTAGCATTTATGATGATAGGAAAAGAGAAAATATGTGACTTTCAAAAATGATGGGAAATCTGTATCTTGAAGTGCACATAATTAGGGGTGCCATAACCCTAAAGAGGATATAGCACAACTAGAAAAATTCTAGGAAATAACATTACAAACCACAGTGTGAAACACAATTTTTATGAGGCTTTAAATATGCCAAGCATGATGACTGATATGGGTATTACAGAAGTGAATGAAATTGGTAATGCCAAGAAGAAGATGATAACAAATGAGGCTTTACTTTTAGATATGAAAGTATTTTCTAATTATTTCCTTTTTTAAAAAACTAGATTTGTAGGTCTCTTAAGCTTACATAGACTCTCATTAGCAAGTTATTTCTCTTTGACATTCCATCATATCTTTGTCAAAATACAGGTTATCTAATGAATGTACTGTGGTCTATTTATGCCCTAAATTGTATTCTTATTAGAAACTTTGGGGGGAAAAAAAGTATGCTCTGTCAATTATTTTTCTGGCTATTAAAATCTGGCACAAATTGCATTCCACGATAAAAACAGAGAAAATATTTTCATCCTAGATACAGCTAAAAGTTCTTCCATAGCTACCAAAATCAAGGATGCAAAACATAGTTTATGAAACAATAGCCATAAATGTTACTCAATTCAGATGAATGGGTAGTTTTATGTCAGTAAAATACAAACTTTATGCTTACAAAGACAAATCAGTAACATTTTGCATATTCTACTGTTTTCACTTGTCTTTGTTTCATCAAACTAGATCACTAGCAAGTACTGTGTACCACATTTGTTAATAAATCTGAGGATTTAAACATATGATAAGTTTTCACCATTATCAGTAAACCCATTTCCATATAACTATACATATATTATACAGATAATATATTACCATGCACTGAAAACATTTTGACAATCATGTCTACACAGACAGCATATAGTTATCCAGATCTAAATTACTATAATTAATACATATAGTTATATTGATACAGCTATAGCCAAGCAAAGGGGAAAAAAAAAAAAAAAATCTCTCAAAAGTCTCCCTGTGCTGAAGCAATAATGTTTACAGACGCATGGCTCACTGCCAGGCATTTATCAACCTGCCTGTGAGCTGCAAACAGATCCAATCTCATCAGTGACTGCTGAGAAGAATGTTCACTTTGCTTCTCTCTAATTAAGAGACCTTCCCCAGACAGGATGGTTTTGCTTAACTTTCAAAGAAAACATTCAATATATTCAAACTAAAAAGGAGGTAGTGCATGAGATTTAGACCATGAGAACTTCGTCTTACCAAAGCAGTTCACCAATTCTAATTAATCCTGAAAAACTATCAGATAAGTTTATTGTCACCAACCACAGTGAGTCTATTAAGTTCAGGAAGAACAAAGTTTGAGCTTTCCATGATGGGCTGTGCTCCTAGCAGGAGGTGCTGTGCCTTCTCAACCTCCTGGTGGCCATCCCGAGATTGAACTGGGATGTAAATGCATCATCTCCACTACCTCCTGCTGGCATCTGAGCAGGGGTCATGCTGCAGGCTTCATTAATGAGGAAAATGTAATTCTCTGCACTAACTGAAGGAACAAAGAACACAGAACAGGACCTTGTTTTCTGCCAGTGGATATAAAGTGCTGAGGGAGAGAGTATGGGTAGAACTACAGTAACAGAAAATGCTCTGTCGAAACCTGGTTTCACCTAAAAGATGCTTGGGCCTTAGGTTATCATTCTCAGAGACTTCCATGCTCCTCCGAGACAACAGAAGTACCTGCAAATGCATTCCGGTACACAGGTGGAACGCAAAAACCAATTTATTTTATGAGTGAGCTCTGACACGCTTGTTCAGACAGTCTTTCTCAGATCTGGGAATCAGTTTCATTTACAACCTGGCACTTCAACAAATTGCACAAGACAGAGAGCATAAAACCTGGTATGCTGCTGGGATAAGTGCCCTACCAATCCTTCTGTCTTCAGATTTTATGGTTTCTGGGTGTTGTTATGGTGCCTAATGCAATATAGTTGGGAAATGCAGTTACATTTTCAAGAACTGGTTTGGCACACACAGAGTCAGGTGAGTCTGACAAAGCATCTAAGCAGCCATTAGATTCAAGTTTCAGCACACCAACATGGAAAACAAATTGCAAATCAGTTCTTGGGCATTGTAACCATCTCATGCCATATCACATCATGGGTGACCTGGTACTCTGGCCAGGTTATTATCTGAGCATGACTGTAACATTTCTAACACAGACATTCATTCAATACTGTAATTACTCAGCACATAGAGCATAGAAAATCATTACTGCTAATTAAGTATCTTTTTTGAAAATCTAAAAATTATTTGCTTCAAGATAACCTTAGAAAAGGATTCAGGGCATTCTCGGGAAAAGAGAGACTATTTAGTAATAACATTAAAATCTAGAGTGCGCTGAGAACAGGTCATCAGATGTTAGTACAGGAACAAAACTACAAAACAATTTTCTTTTCCTACTAACTTTCTTGGCTTTACTACAGCAAGAATACGACAACACAGGTAAGAACGCTGTAATGATTCCACAGAAAGAGAGATTGCCAGAAACAGAACATGGCTTGTGGATATTTGTGTGTGTACACAGAAACGTGAGCTAAATTAATTGAGATATAATTTGGTTTCTACCATTAGAATATTATTTTAATGCTTTGTTCAAAAATCATTAACAATTGTGTCTGTTTTCTCTTCAGCCTATGTTAGGTCTAATCAGGAAGCATCAGAATTCAAAGAGACAAAATCATAAGATCCAAAATCTGCTTTAAGCAAAAAGAATAATGGAAGACAGAGACTACAGCAGAAAAAAGAAAAAGTCATTCTGCTCTTGCCATTAATCTGATGTATCACTTTTTCACTCAAAGAAGCAAAGAGAAAACACTCACAGCACTGCGAGTCTGAAGCAAGAACGACTATTTTCTGCTGAAAAGCTCAGTTTTTCACTCCTCTCTTTTAAGGTTTAACACGTGTTCTAGTATGATGATTAACAGTTGGATGAAACATTTCTCTTCTGATTTTTCTTTTCCTTAAAAAAAGTTTCATCTTTTGAAATGTTTTACTTCAGTGAGTGAGAAGAAATAAGGACATGGATAAAAAGATATACGGTTCAAGTGAACTTCTAAATTTTCCTGCACGATTCATCAGAAACATAAAATTAATGGTACAATACCTTTCTCTCACAAAGTAACTTTTATTTTGGATTGAGGATTAAAAACATAATCCTAATTCATCTTTAGACATACTTCTTCCATGAAGAACAACTCATTTTATTCACACAGTGGACACATGCTTTCTTGAAATCTGAAAGTTGCTCCTGACTTGCACAGATTTCAGAGAAGAAAGAAAATGGCCAAAAAGACAACTTAAAAATTAAACAGGGACAATGAACAGAAATATTCAGCAAGTTTTGGAGTAATGCAGAAGTAGGTGAAGCGTTTGCGTATGCTTAATGGCTGGTCTTAAAGTACCTAAAGGGAAAAGAATTACTTAAAATCAGATTTTAAGCATCCATGGAGTAAATTTCTTATAAACAACATAGACGTCATCTGCATCCCAGATAAGTATGCTGGGAAAACATTTAGTGTTAATCTAGTGAACATGGTTATACACCCCACATCTAATAATCTTAGAAGTTCTCTTCAATTCTAATGTAATTGACAGTACTATGAGCCAGTATGGTTCATCCTGGAATACCAAGCATCTGCTCCAAGAACTGTATCTATGGAAGACTGGGAAAAATAGCCAGACAGTGAACAGTAAAACAATGTGCTCAGTGCAGATACAAAAGCTGTTGAAATATTCAGTGACTTTGCAGCAGAATTTACACACATATGCAGGTGGAGACTTACTGTTGCTATCTATAAAAACTCATAGCCTTTTGTCATACTACTAGAAATTCATCAGGTCTTTATACTTTGGCTTATAAAAAGAACAAGCATAATACAGAATTTTATTTAAAACCAAAATTTAAAACTGGAACAGAGAAAACCAAAATGATGCAACTGTGATGTCATAATAAACATGGCTATCACCACCATCTGATTGTCACAGTGACAAAGGACCATATTGCACACATTTACATTATTATGAATACCCAGCTCCTGATTCTTTGACCAATCCCACTGATAAAAAGTAGAACATGTACAGATCTGTAGGTTCCGTTCAGCAAAAGAATAAAAAAACAACATAAAAGCACACTTCTTTCATGCTGCCTAATATGAAGCATGTATGTCAAGGCATTGATTTTTCCTTCCCACCCCCCTTTTTGTTAATTTCAATTTTTCTAAGTGAATGAGGTAGTAATTACCCCCTTTTAAATTAATTTGAAATGTTTTCACAGCCTAAGACCTGTTCAAAGCAACCAGACTTTATCCAATGAATCGGTGATATGCTGGACAAATGAAAAAAAAAAATGAAAAGCAAAAGTGTATAGACAAGAAATGTTTATTGAAAAAGAAAATAAAATTAAAAGACAAAAATGGGTGGGAAGCACAGCACACAGAACTAAGAATTAAAAAAACATCTTACATTCTGCCTTAATGGCAGCACAGTTAATAGGGACAAAGGGACGTCGTGCTGCCTGCCGCAGCCGGAGGGTATTTTTGCAGACCTGGCGGGCCAGTTTTGTCCAACACGTGGTGTGAAGAAAGAAAGCCTGACGTGTTTTCACCGCCGACTTTGGACTGCCAGTGTTACGGACTGGAGTGCCCTGCGTGGCCTGCCGGGACAGGTGGGTTCGGACGTGCGGTTCCTACGGAAAGGAGCACAGAGATCACAGCACACACAGCTGAGTCACAGTGTTCAAACATCCACGAGGCAGAGAAACTCACAAGAATAATCAATAATATGTCTAAGCGCTAGACAAAAAATGGGCCTATGTAGGAAGCTATAAGCCACAGGGCAGAGAAGTCTATTGAGAAGGGATATATAATGCTATTCTAAATGAGATATTTTATAGTCAGTTTAACATTTCACAGATAACACACCATTTGTCTGACAAAATGACATTTGTACACCAAAAATGCAGGAAGTGCATATTTGTTTATACAAGAAGTAGTCAAATAAAGACATGGCAAGGCCTGAGCACTGTACAGTTTTACTTAACACAGGAAAAGGATTAATAAATTGAGTTTTGTAATACCAAAGTTGAACACATACATTAAAAAATTACATTAAATAATCAAATCACAGTAGTCTTGTGAAAGTATCACATTTTGTTTTAGAAAAGTTTATCTACACAATCCTACCTCTGTAGGTTGGGTGGAAGACAGTTTATCTTCATCTGTCTGTGTGGGCATTTTCAGGCCACCATATTTCTTCCAATAAATCCAGCAAGACGCACACAACCTACATTGCATATTAGGAGGGCCCCAAGAATACCATTGGTGAGACTGTGGAGCTAAGGAGGAGAAAACAGCACAGGTGAACTGGTGCATGCTACATTCACTATAATAAATGCAAGTGCTGTAATAGATGGCTATATATGGCCATAATATATGGCAATGTAAGAGCATTGCATGGAGAAATATTTAATATATTTGACATGGAAAGTAAGAACTTGAATTGTTAGTTGTTTTATTTTTTTACAAAAGTACCACAAATGGTTTACAAAAGTCAACTCCAAATGGAAATTTTGTAAGTGCTGTTATAATACATTTCAAACCATGGACTTAGTATCACCAGAAGAGATTTTCTTCTAGGGGAATACCAGAAAAAAACCCTCACAATTTCTAATCTCACCCTGGAAGACTGGCTGATTAAGCTGGATTTTACATCTACTCTCATATAACCTCTGTTGAGGGCTTCTATTTTCACAAGCCCAATAAAAATTATCAGAAACACACAAAAAACTAGAAAGAAGCAATAACCCTCCCCATGTTCCCCAACTACAATAGAGGGGGGAAAACACCCCAAAACCATTCAAACAAAAAAGTAACAGCTTAAAACCCCTGCAGCCTTAAAAGAAAACCAAAAATAAATTTGAATCTAACATTGTGAAAGTAAAGGAATAACATATCAGTGCCATCCTATTATACTACTTAAACTTGCTGTACTTTATGAATAGTTAAAAATAAATCATAAAGTAATTTTAATATTGACATTTCATTAATATACTGAAGGCAGCTCTAACTTTCAAGTTATTCCTGCCATGCAAGTAATTGAAAATTTTCCTCTATCACATGCAAAAAAAATACCTATGCTTTTTTTTATTTAACAACACATTTTAAGATTCACTCAGACTCTTGAGTCATTAAAAAATATATATATTTACTTACTGTAGCAGCTTTCACAAGCCCGACCTATTACTGTGGCTTGTGCCTGGTAAGAGGCTCCCATTGCTCCGTTGACCGCAGCAGGCTTCCCATTGTTGCTGGATATTTGATTGGGATTTGGTTTATTGCTTTAAATAAAAGTTTTAAAAAGTTAAAAAAAAATGGTTTTACTAACTGGTTAGTCAACATGAACATAAACAATCTAATTCTGGAATTCTGATGTGTGCTGACAACATCTATAAAATCTTCTCTAAACAACAAGACTAATTTTTGTACTCCTGTATTATTTTCAGCATTGTAAGGTTGTAAGGGACTTGCTCTCTAAAGAGCTGCTCTGATACTCCAATTTACAGCTCTTTAGTGTGCTCACATGGTCTAAGCTACTTGGCAAATTCATAAAAGATCAAGTCTCAGGGCCAAAGTATTAACAAGATATGACACAGCACAAAATTTAAGAAGGTGGTTCTAGTTAACAGATAGGGCTTTACAAGTCGAGGATGTACTTTGGGTGAAGTATAACAAGTAAGAGTAGTAACACTGCCTGTAATACTACAAGGTTGTTTACCCTAGGAAAGGGTCAAACAGTCTCCTGTCTGAAAAAGAAGTACACACCTTCCCACCAACTGCAGTAATGCAAATGTCTTATAACCCTGGCAAAACTCACCCATATATCAGGTTGTTCTGTCTGGGGTCTCTTCTAAATTACTTCCTCTCTGAGAAGGCTGAATAACTGGTTTTGGATATTTCTATTTGCCTTTTTTAATATTATTATACTATATCATTCTTGTAATTATTGTAACTACTAATGCTTCAGTGAAGTAGGACTTTACAGGTCAGTTAATTGAGAGAGCATTAATATACTCCTCACTAGGTTAAGTACAGTATTTCCAAAATCTCAACTTTGTGAGTGCTAATTACCCTCTATACAAAGCAAGGCTGGATGCATTGATTCCTAAGATGATTATTTGTTACTTTAGGTAGCATAAAATATATACAAGAAAAGTTAAAATGACAGTTGAATAAACCTTTGCTGTACCAAGTCTCTATTACAAATGCCAACAAGTCTGTCTCCTGCCTTTTTCTTTTTCACTATATCCAGCAAGAGACAATTTTACAATTTCCACATATTCTTTATCTTGGGCTCGAGGTACAAGAGAGAAGGGATTGAGAGACAATTAAGTCTTACACATTATGATCTGTTGCTTAGCTACCTTCCAGAAAAGCCATGAATTAAAAGGGACTCTCTGGTATTAAGGACAGAACCTTGCATTTACAGGAAATACCTAATGATCAAGTTCAAAAAGGTACTCAGCCCTGAGAATCAACTCTACTCAGATTTCAAATGCAATAAATTGCAAGTCTTGAAGCACAGCATTTAGCAATCCACTTCCCCATGACCATCCCAGATTGGACAGATATCAAAGACTTGAGAAGTCCTACCATCCTCGTACTGTTGACTAGGGATTTTCTCTTGAAATGGAGGCAAAAGACAGGCAGTAAGAAAAAAATGCAGAAATCCCACATTTTGAAACACATTTTGTCATCCAATACAGCTGGTCCCTACTGTGAACATATTGAAAATCCAGAATTGTCCACATGGACCAAGGAAATTAAATTTAAAAAGTGTAATGTAAAGACTGAGCACCTTATGGTTTTCTTAAAGCAGCCACTTCTCTGAGAAGGTTAGGGAACACTCATACTGGAGTTTTTAGCTTTTTTTTTAAGCAGTGTGACTTATTAGAGAAGTAAGCTTCAAAACTCACAAAATTTGTTCAGAGATAAGATTAAAATAATTAATTTGACAGTCTGCTGCTTTCATTGTTACATCTGCTTAAGACAGAAAAATCAGTATGAAATATAGAAATGAAGCTATTGTATGTTATTTATACAAGTCATCAAAAATCTTTGCAAGTACTTCCTTTGGTATTACATTCTTCTGTTATACAAACACTCATGAAAATTGGGAAGTTCAGATATATGTAAACTGAATATACACAGCTTAGAAAAAAGCGATTTGCAATCCCCTCTCTTGTCATTATATTGAGGAAATTATGAATATGAAGGAGGGATTATATCTTTTTTCTGTAAACCACATGTTAACAGAAGCAGATATAGCATCCAGTTTAAATCTAAAAAAAAATAGAGATCAAGAACCCCTCAGAAGAAAACAAGATTGCATTAATAGCACTTGGTCAAAGACAGAAGATCTGGGGCTGTGTGCTACCCTTAATTTACAGCCAGAACATCTCTTGTCTCTAGATGAAGAACAGATTTTATCAGCAAGATAAAACTGTAATGGGAAATTATCTGATTTTATTTTATGCAACTACATTAACAACTGCTTCTTTTTTTAACTATTGCATTTGCTCAAATATGAAGTGTTGTGCTACAGGGATTTGGAAGTGATTATTTTGGAAAAACTGCTCTTTAAATAAGGCTCTTCTTTCACGTGAACAGTCCACAGATAGCACTTGATCACCTTCTGTAAAACTTCTCATTCCCGACAAAAAGACTGCAGGTCAGAGACAAAGGGATCAGTAAAGTAAGAAGGTTTCACTAAACACAGGAGTTTCTAGCATTTTCTGATTATATCTCTGCATACAACAAATCCTGCAAAAGTAACCATTGAAAAGATGACTAGGAAAATACCATGCATGTAACTGCATGTTACTGTTTCAATTTTACCTGTATATTACTCAAAAAAATGACTTTGTTGTTATACTCACTAGGTGGGGATGTATACTTGTTTCAATTTACTTTCTGCTTCAGCCGCTTTCAGACGTTTCTAGTTGAAAAATTAACACATTAAAATAATTTATTATATTAAGGCATGAGATTTCATAAAACTGCACACAATCCATCCTTAAATTATTTCTATTTTGTGATTTCACAAGAGCCTCCAAAACAAGTGTAGAAATCTACATGACGAAAACCATGAAAAACAAGTTCTCTATTATTAGTTTGCAATCATAATATACTGTCCTTCCCAGTAAAACTAACAGGCCTCACAAATGACAACAAAACTGTAAAAATGACAATTACAATTTACATAAATTGCACCTATATAAACATGTATGACATTGTGGCTACCTCTCATTGCAGAATTAAATAGAAAATAAAGGATTGAAATAGTGCTCCTCATCACTCATGTAGAAAACTTCTCATGTGCTCTGTCCAGACTGAGGCTAGGATTTTATAACACAGTACAAGGAACAGTAAAGTCCACTGACTCTTAGAAATAACTAAACACCTACTAGCATTAAATGCCATCAAAACTCTGGCTCAGGAGCATCACAGTAACAGAACAGCTATACTACTGTCAAGATAGTCTGAATTTACTAAATCATTACTTTCTTCATACTCGCAACAAACTCAAACCATTTTGCATTCCTATAACGTTAAGAAGTTTTAGTTATTGCCATATATTATGCAAGTGACTAAGACATCAGTTTTTTCAGCAGTGGCACAAGAAATACAGAGTTCAGATGTCTACAGGTTATCCAAAACATTTGCATGCAAAAGCTAAAGAAAAAGCATTATTTCCCTGAAATTTCTGTACTCAAGACATTACTTCTGTTCATTTGAGAGATAAAAAAGAAAAAGACAAGAGAGAAAAGGAATTGAAACATGGTCAATTTCATTAGAGAGGATGAAAAAAAGGAGGGGACACATTTATATCGAGCAATAATAAATCAGTACTACCTGTCTTTCTTTATCAGATGATTAAAAGTCAGTCCTTCATTTCTCCAACAACAGCCAATTCTCCTCTCTGATATACTCCTATTTTTTTTTATATCGAACTTTTGAAAGGTTTATAATCCAGGGAAGTATTTCTCACCTTGAGAAAACGATCATCAGATGACTGTTCTGAAAGTCCCTTGCCTGAGCCATGAGGTGAGTTACAGGGTTATTCAGCTTTACTACCCCAGCAGTCTGAGTAAACCTCCTCATATAGACCGCTGTTCTTTTCCATTTCTTAAAGTTGCCTCTGTGTTGTCCATTTATAAAACTCTCACTTATAAAAATTGCATCTTTAAGGAAAGATGCAATTGCAGCATTAATAAATTTCCATGCAATATCAGAGCTCTTTTCCGTTTATCTCCAAAAAAGGCTTTTTTTCCCTTACAGTTTTTTACTGTTGACAGATGCCGAGTTATGTTTGGAGCTGCAGAAGTGAATCCCATTGACACTGCTGGTACAGTTGCAATCTTACCCCAGCACCAGGCTTGGCAACACTGCTCTACCATCAGCAGGCCCATAGAAAAATGCAAACATGGTCTGCTCTGCCTGCTTCGGTCAGTTTTTACAAGAGCAGGGAGAAAGAACAGTACCAGCATCATGCTCCAAGTCTCATAAACTGGTAGTTTTTAATCTGAGAACATTTCACAGCCCCAGCAGAGGAGCTCTCAATGGTGAATTCCCTCTGCTTAATAGCAGGAGAAAGGTTTTCTGCAACTGTCTCTCTTTCTTCTTCATATTATATCCAACAACATAGAATTTGTTTTCAGCCTGAAAAAAACATGTGAAACTGCCAGTCAACAGGTAACACACATTTCACAGAGCTTCCTAACAAACTGGCTCCATTCTACAAAAACAATAAGTAAATCTCACCGTACACCTACCAGGAGCAAAAGAGAAAGTACAATAAGGGGCAAAAAATGAGGAAAGTAGCTGTGAAGCACTGCCACAATACGCAGCCATGTGTAGGAAGCTGGATTAAGCCCTGGTGGCATTGTCAGTGAGAAGCGACTATATACACATTAATTGAATTTTAGCGTACTTTTAGTACTGGTATGGGGGTTGTAAGAAATGCAATTTAACAATTGCTTTCCTCCTTTATTTACTAAAGTGAATGATATACTGCCTTCTAAAAAAATAATCATGCAATGCCATTTCAGTATAAGCTATATTTTTATACATTAAAACTATGGTTAACATTGCTCTCTAAAAGCAACGGAACATGTCACAGCTTGAATTCACACTGACATAACTTTTAAGTGCCAAGAGGAAAGGACGCAGAAAGAAAACTACCAATAGTTGCAGTTTCTGAGATGAAACCTCTGCCTGTTGAAATTTAGAGATAGAACTAGTAAAAACTGGAAGTTGAAACTGAAAATATTTGGACAAGAAACAAAGCACCAGCTTGTAATAAATCCCTGGAGCAATGTAATAAATTACTGGAGCAACGTAATAAATTATTGGAGCAACGTAACAAAGATAGCTGATGCTTTACCTGGAAAAAAAATTACGTTTGAAACAGTATTTCAAACAGCTCTTACAGACTGCACTGCAGGGGAGGTCCAACTACACTAACCCAGTTTTTCACCTGGGGTCTACCACTTTTAATGAACTAGCATTGAAACTGAATGTCTGTGGGCTTTAAGAACTTTTGTTATGAATATGAACTTACAAATATCCCAAGAAATGACCATTTCCCTAAATGAGTACTGTTTTCAACACTGGAAATAAATAAATGAGAGGCAAATGTTGCAGTAGAGCAATTTAGCTACCATTTAATATGTTTTCTCTTTTCCTCTTGCGAAGTCTCAGTTAAGTCTTTTTTGCATTGAACCAGACTTTTAAGGAGAACACCACAAACAACTTTTCATTCAGTATAATCAATCAATCAATCAAAACCTGGCCTTCCTCAAACACTATATATAATGTAGTCATGAGAAGTGCCATATCACCAAGAATCATTACCCAAGGCCTGAATTAGTTTTGCTAGACAAGTTCAGGGAACTTCAACATATCTTTCCTTCACTTCGACACAACACATCCAACTCACACAAAGAAATCAAGATAATTAAAAGCAAATTTTCATATTAAATCACACCAATCTAGAATTCAGAGACTGTATTTTATGCCTAAGATTCAAGCATGTGCATTGATCTTTTTTGTCTTCCCATTCTCACCAGTCACCCTGCCCCTCAAGCATGAGATTTAGAGAAGAATGACTGAAATTGCCACCAATTATCACTGCTTCTTTTTGGGGGGAAAAAAAGCCCTACAGATATTGTTTTTACTGAACTGTGTTAATTTTTACTATTCCACAAAAAACTGAAAAAGGGTATGATGAAGTTCTGACCCTTCTTAGAAAGGATTACGGAAATGTTAACCAGGGTAAAAATTAGCATCTGGCCTGTACTGGTTTTGTTATTGATGATCACATACATGACCATGAAAGAACATGCCTAAAGCATTCAGTATTGCCATGGTCTGAGGAGAATGTTGTAAGTTTATTTAGTTACAGGTAAAACACAGGTATTTACAGGGGCATTCAAGCTGCAGGTAACCATAAAGCCTCTGTGATTTTCTTGTAAAAACTCTAATCCTGTGAAAAAATATGTAATCTCAACACACCACACACCTTGATCATTGTAGCAACAAAATCATAATAGAGCTCTAGAGAACTACAAAAGGATTCTTAGTCTTTCACCAGCCACTCCAGAGGAAGTATTCCAGAAAAAAGTCACATTTTTATTTGATTTTTAAAGATAATCTTGCCTAATCATTAAGAGTTAACAAGATGCACAGCAAATCTCTGTTGGCAGCACTTTCCTAGGATAAAAACTAGCAGTGAAAAAAAAGTGTTAAAAGTGAAATGAACAATGGCAAACCTAGAAAAACATGCCTTTATATGGAACATATTATATTCTATTTGTATTATCCATAGAACTAAAAAGCCTAGTGATAGTCCACGACTCTACTATGCGGTAAATGACCTTTCCCTTACTTTCCATATCCTAACAAGATGATGTAGAAACAATTTCAAATAAACCAGAATAACCTAAAGCAATCATCCTTCTGATGCATTTAATCTGAAATAAGTCTAAAGAGCCATCTAACACTATGGTTGTAGTTATTACAGTAAAAAAATTATTTTCAACTTCACCATTAATTATGTGGCAATTAAAGAAACTACAAGCTTAAACATTAAATCAGAAATTAAAATAGAATATTTTAAAGTATTTTATATGTCTAAACTAAGGAGTAAATATATAAAGAGTACAATACAAAACCACCAACACTGAAATTTTGCCTAAACCTGCTAAAAACATCCCAGGATTGGTACCCAATATAATCTTAACATGTTTTTCCTCCAGAGCAATCCAAACAGTTGAATATTACATCAGAAGGATGAAGACATTCACTGTGTGCAGAATGGTCTCAATTTTGAAATGCTGGTAATGCCAAAGTAATGTTTTGTCCAGGAGAACCAATAAAAGGTTCATAACACCAGTAGCCACTTTAACACAATCTATTTTCCTGGTTCCTTCAGTCCTGTGGCAGAGCTTCACAGCCTAAAGCATTTGCTCTGCAGCCCATTTCCTTCTGATTCCCTACTGAAGCAGGAATCAGGAACTCCATTGCTTCAAACCAGCATACAATAAAAATGGCTTAAAAAGCTCTTCACAGCTATGGGATGTACAGCAGGCATCAGAGGATTTGACAGTGCAGCCTGTAACAGTACAGATCCACCGGTCTATACTCCAAAATATTACCTTAGGCCTCCCATCATATATCTTTTCAAGAACACAGAGATTTTTATGCTTTAACAAGATCATGTTTTTTTAAGAATGTCCCAGACTGGTTCATTCTGAAATAGTCATTAAATTACCTGCTGCACATATCTGTCAGTGGTTTTCCACATGTAGTAATACTCAATGATGCTAGTCAGCGACTTCCAAGGGAGCTGGAAAACATTTGTTACAAGTTAAAGTGGTCCAAGAAGTTGCAATGTCCACTTCTTGCTAAACACATGTTAAAATCAAGTATAGTTGAGACAAATACTAAAACCTGAATGTATTAAATAACTGAATTAGAATCCATATGCAAACACATATTGCAATTTAATAATACACAACCTTTCCTTATCGCTAACAAGTATGCAGAATTACAGTATCACACATCCAAATCTAAATGTAATTTATTCTGTTTAAGCCATATGGTTAAACAAAATGATCAAAACAGAATGCAGATTTCCATCAGGAAACACAGAAGGTAATATCTCTATTATAAAGGGTGTCAGATGGAGAATCACGTTAGGACTAAAAGAAATCATCTTGACAATGCTGTGCTCAAGTCTCATGATAATTTTACTCTTAAAAAATACAAAGGATACCATACTTAGTTCACAGATTTTTTCATGTCCCATAACAACTCAGCTGCTCATACATTACCACTAGTTTTGCATAAACTCCCACATGCTCTCAACCATTATCAAGAAACAAAAGGATGTGAGGGACAAATGTTACCCTGAGCAACAAGAGTGATACTGACAATAAATATTTCACAAAAATCTATGTAAAAACAAGGTACTTTTGATACTGACAATTATTTTGGGTACCCATGTTCATTGGCAAAATAAAAATGTATTAACCTAAGTGTAGGGGAGAAAATTAAGCAACTATTTTTAATTATGACCAAATAATCTATTTAACTCCACAAGGTCTTTCTATAATTTAAATGAGGATGTTTCATCCAAAATTCATGCAATTTTTCTTTGTAACTTGGAAATGTTACTAACTGGTGTGTTATATTTTCTAGAGGCATGCATTAATGCAAATATTATCTGCTTTCTAGAAATGAGGATGATGTTTAAGAGGTTCCAGAAAATACAGGTGTGGAAATTATCTTTCCAACCTTACTGACACCACTAGGCAGTTTTTGCAGTTCTTAAGCCAAAAAAATAGTTTCCTGCACCTTGAGTTAAATTCCTAAAACACCAGAGGAACACTTCATCAAACTGCCTCTCCCTGCATGCAGGAGCTCAGTAGTTTTTCAAGCTGCTTGCTTGTAGACACTTAAAGGAACTGAGTCTGGCTGCCACCTCTGCCTTTCAGGAGACAAGATTCAGGTTAAGAGCCAACTGTGAGTTCTCTCTCAGGCAGTGTACCACAGTGTGCAAATTCCCAAACATTTGCATCTGATTCAAGAGTAGTAGTGTAAGAAATGCATATGTTGATGTTCCAATAAGTAGTAACACAATTGAAGTTCTTAAAATCCTTTTGCTTTCTCAGGTAAATTATGCCTTGAGAGAAATCTTTCCTCAAAAAGGCCAGTGACAAGATGTGTTTGGTGTGAGGTGACAGATGAAACGATTCTCAGTCTCCAGGTCCACATTCCGCCTGGCATCCAGATGAAATGCTGTCAATCCCACTACCTGCCATTGTCAATTAGTACATTTTAGCATATCCATATTTATTTTCCTTCCCAAATACTTATTAACACATTCATGCTACAAATATTTGCCATTTCTCTAGGAAATATTTTAATCTGTTTTAACTATGACTGTGACACCAGTATGTTCATTTACTCAGTAGGCATCTACAATTAAAGGAAGATAATTAAGATGCTTGGACCAAATAACTGTAATCCTTTTACACTTCGATTCAAAACTTGAAAAACCTGTTTGACAGATTGAGTACGGATAACTTGTATTCCATTTACCTATTCATTTAATGCACTGAACTGCCAGTGAAGCTGTGAACAGCCATAGAATAATATATTGTCATTACCAAATTCTGTTCATGAAAGAAGTAAATATGCTCATCTGTATAACATTTTTGCAGGAGAAAATTAGCAAAAGCTATCACCTTCACAAAAACAGAGAGAGGGGAATTTTAAGTTTCTTTAGTTTCTCCAGGGTAAAAATAGACCAATCAAATCAGATCAGCACAAAAAAATTAGGATTGGAAATCATCCTAAAACGAACATGGTAATTTTAAGGCATGTTTTCACAATTTTCTAAAGATGCAAAACAGTTGCTCCTGCTTTCTACAAACAGTTCCAATTCTTGATTACCAAGGCCTTTCCTGCCGTATCTGAGAAGTAATAGTTATAAATTTGTGAAAGCTGTTAATAATGAAAAACTAAGAATTAACAAGTATAACAGCTTTGTCTTACTGTTAGTAATACAAATAGTTACACTGGAGAACATAAAATATTCATTCTTTTTCCATTCTACTGCCCTGGGATGTGAAATAATTCCAGCACATCAAGTAAATTGAATTAGCTTATAAGGTTTAGGTTGATTAGGATTCATCCAGAGTCTTAAAGACAGAAGAACCTCTCCTACAAGAGTCAGTGAGTCAACAGTTGATGAAAACTATTACTCAAAGGCTCGACTGGTAACTTGATTACAAATTATCTATGAAAAGAAGGTAAACTCCTTTACACCATTTAATTTATAATAATTTACTAATATTTAGTGTTTGTAGCTTAATACTTGAGCTGCACATGGAACATCAAACAGTAGCAGTTCATAGTAATTGCTGGAAGAATAAATGAATTTGCCCTTTATAGAACTATCCTGTAAGGGCTGCAATTGCAGCTGCTGTGCCTTGCAAATCTGGGCCGACTCAGGAAAAGCAACTCCTCTGGGATGTAATGACTCAGGCAGGTACTACATCACCCTTCTGCTTCAGGAGACTGCTACCAACCACTTTCTGCCATGCAACGTGACTTTCTTGCCTGTCCTGTGGCACCACTGCGTGACTGCTTAGGCTGGAGTTTAATCTCAGGCACTGCAGACTTTAATGTTATCATTAGATCCTACGTGGAGACTCGAACAAGTTCACTATCAGTTCATTATCTTCTTTGCCCTTGCTCTTACAACACATCCAGGAGTACTTAAACTTATCAATGGCTCGCCACTGAAGAGAGGGATGATAATAGATAAAAGTATTATCGTGGAAAATCACTGCTTATGTGCTACATATTTATACCTACCTCACCTTGCAGAAACTTTTCACATATCCATGATCTAAATCTCAAAGGACTATTTTCGATGATTACTTAAAAAGCAAATGTGTGTTTTCAAATCCCTGTACTTTTAGAATGCTACATAGGAAGTGAGAACATATAAATTTTACACTAATGAAATTAAGATATCCCAAGACTACACAATGATTAACATAATTGAAAGACTTCAAATTACATAGAATTAAATAAAGACTGTGCACTGTTCTTAGTACCATATAAATTGAGATATAAAATAGATGTTCTTCTAAGGATGTTTTTAAGATTATTCTTTTCCAAGGATTTTTTTAAAAAGTGACTAAGAATAGATAATATCCCTGTTCTAACTAAATGAAGCTATAATTAATTAGTGCCTCAAATCCATTTGTGCTACACTCTGACTCATGGTTAAGGTGCCCTCAGTAGGCTATGCAATGCTATCACCAGATCTGTGTCTCCTGCTTTGGGAGGAGACCATGGGGAATATCTGTATTTTGAGAAGGAAGATTCAGTGAAAGAGGGAGGGTATCAGGAATCTATCTGAGATAAAATTTGAACATTGTAAATAGCTTCTAGCAGAACAATTCAAATATGTAGCATTTGAATATTACAAATGCTTGAAGCAATTCTTGTGACACGTTACTACACTCTATCACTTTAAGGTAGTAGTAAGTAACACAAAAATTCTACAGAAAATAAAAATACTACATAAATGCCAGAGACAAGCCTTCTGCATACTTGCTCACAAATTGTGTTAGGACACAACCTGTAAACAGCCAATAAAACATGTTATATGCTTATGGCATTTTCAAAAGCCAAATATTATATATGAGGAACCATTTAATTTGAAGACACAACTCCTGAATTATTGTACAACTACAGCTGGGAACCATTTGTCTATATGAGCAATAATATGGAATGTAGTTTATATTAAGATTTCAGTTCTAAAAATCTATAAAATATTATTTTTCAATAATATTTTCTTGAAGTTAAAAGAGCTGTTTCATCCACGATGCAACTTTCAACCTTATGTCATGAATGCAGTGAACATCTTTCCCCTTGGGAATCTCAAAATTAAGCATGCAGATATAATACACCTATTAAAATGACAGTTCTTTAGAAAAACAATAGCCTTCCCTTCCCACATGCATTCAATTACCTGTTCCATTTCAAATCTGTGAAAACAAAGGAAAGACAGCTTAGCTCATTGCCAAGCCTCCTCCCACTGTCCCGCACTCTATCTTGGAAGGACTTCTACATTTACCATACAGTACCTTTTCTCCCCCTCACAAAGATTATTAATAAACTTCTGCAAAGAAAATAAAAAAATCTGAGCTCTCAGAGTCAAGTAGAATGAGATTAATGCAAAAATGTTTCAATCAGCTTCAGTCTTAAATAATGGAATTCCTTTGGTTCAAATCTTAACCTTTCCATGAAGCCCAACTTGAACCTGGTATAACAGAGGAAATTTTTTTCCTTGAAAGAAAAAGGCTCTCCATAAAATGTGCAAAAAGATTTGCAGCAAATTACTAGCACTTCCAGCAAACAGTGTTAGAACCCATTTAATTTCATTACTCTGCATTAGAATTAGAAAATTAAAGGTTTACTGCCCTGTAGTCTGAGACTTCAGTACCAAAACCAGTGTAGTTAGAACATATTGGAAAACATTTCTTTTACTTTTCAGAACTGCCAAAACATCTAATATGTTGAAATAACTCCCTGTAGTACATTTTAAAACCTATCTGAATACAAATTTCTCTCTGCTAACCATAGTAGGAAACCCCAGCTTTTCAAAAACACCCAGGGGAGTCAGCCGTGTAGCTGCTAATGAATTTCACTGGAAATTGTGGAAACACTCTGCAAAGTTTCTGGACCTTTTTCAGATGCTTGCAAAAAATCCTTGTAAAAATCCTTATCGGAACTTCTCAGCATGAGACATCCTACCTGGTATTAAACCACTGAACAGATTACCTTCTCTCACCATTTTACCAAACAATAGCATTGAACAAGAAAGTGTATTGACTTTCAGCCAGATAAAATGTATACAAATGTTAATCACATGTACCAGCTACACAGATTTCTCCCCCAGCTAAACCTTCCAAACCTACACAAAGCAGTCATGCTCAACCATGGCAAAACATAGCTATAGGAAAGGACACTACTTTCATACTTACAAAGTCTTGTCGAATGTCATTGAAGTCCTTGCCATACTTTTCCAAAGCCTCTTCAAATAAACTAGCTTCTGATGCTGACCACTCTTCCATTTCATCTCTACACAAGACAGGCCCTCCCAGTGGCACTAGAACACTGATGGCACTGCTCAAATCATAGTTGTGTTTATGCAGTGTGTCCATTGCATGAAACTGGCAGGGACAAGGAGAGATACAGATGTGATAAAATAGACAGTAGTCCATTTCAGTTAATGCAAATTTAATACAATAATCTCTATAAGCCAAGCAAGGAGCCTCAATTAATGCTAAAGTTAGAATCTATCTCGATATCATAGTTTTCTGCTGTGGAATATGAGGAAAATAAACAGTTTATTACTTAATCTGGGAAAGGAAATACCTTGATAAAATGCTTACCAAAAATGACATTAGTTTATTAGTTCCTGCAAATTACTAGCAAACATTTCTAAGGAATCTCTAGTTGGTGGAAATTGGTTCCAAGAAACCCAATAAAGGCAGTGGCATATATTGACTGCAGGGCCATTTTCAATTAACAGAAGCTCTAAATAGTAACTAAACAGCTGCTCAGACATCTAAGAGCTCAATATTCTCATTGCTGGTGAAGGAAGACATTTATTGTTTTCATTATCATCATACTGAAAGAGCTGCAAGATTTTTGTCCCTTGTTAAACACTGTTGTCACAGACCAGTAAATAAGGTTTCTTTGGTTGATTCTGTTATAAAAGAGATAAACAGAAAACAAATTAAAACCATCGTCCCACTGGAGGTAACACTGAACGCTCCCATTGCTAACTAATGATGGGGAATACGAAAAGTAAACAAATCCACCCGTCAGGAAAATGAGCACCAGACAAGCAGCATTTCTGACTCAGCGTCCCAAAAGACCCCACCACCACAACACAACTCGCTGTGCTGAAGGAGGTATCAGAGTTGCCAGTGTAATTTATAATGTTTGTGACTCTGTATCAGTCTCCTTCCAATGTGTCCCATCACAGTGCTGAGCTCTAAGTGTAGCGTGCAAACTCTTACATGGCCACAACCCAGGTATGAGAAAATCTTTCAACGAAGGAACACTCCTGCATTATGTGTCAGTATAGCAATTCCAGCTGAGCTTCTGCATACAAATCTACTGCAAATAATGGATTTTCCTTATCTTTTGCCATCTTCTATAAATGACTATTGTTTTTCTCCAGTGTTTACTATAAGTCTTTGAGTGCTATCAAGCACAAGATTCTGGAATTATTTTGTCTGCAAGAAGCAATAACACTCTTATCCTGCAATATATCATTTTACTTATGGTTCAATCAAGTTCACCAGCCTGCAGAAAAGCCATTGTTAAAATCAAATATTCTAATATGTAAATATATAACAATGTCTAAAATCCATAAGCTTCATATTAGAGAATGTACACTAAAATCACTGGTTTGTTGCTTAACATTCAGACAATGTATGTTAAGTAAACCAGGTCTAAAGACTGAACTCTTACAGTAGATGTGTTACTGAGGTTTAAATCTTTATTTAAATGGCAGCTCTCATGGAAAAGCATTACACACAGGGCATCTTCCAAGCAGCTGTTAAATCCAGATCTACTCACTGATACCAGCTTTCATAAAAATAACAATGGAAGTGAATAAATCAGAATCTTGTTCTTGCTTTATGTTCGTTTTTCATCTATAATAAACATCTGACTCCGTAAAGCTTTTCTTTATATTACTATAGAAAAGATTCATAATGAACGCTGTGGATAAGTGCTGTGTTCACTGAGCTGTCCTGTGACAGAAGACCACTGACAAGTTCTCTGATAACAACTCTGCCTTCTACAGGTTTGTCAGTCCTCACCTGCATCAAATTTCCACACTGCAGTGCAAATTGCAATAGCAAAAGCAAGAGAAGCCTGAAGGCATTAGTAGAGGCTGAGAGAAAAAGTCCTGGAATATCTGCTTATCTGCTTTACCCTAAGAAGCAGGGTCATGGAGACCTGGCATTGCCTCTCCCACACAGGAGCCTGAAGGACAGAGTAAGAACCACCCTTCCCTAAGAACTCTTGCCCAGAGCATTTTGTTCAGCACAGACAAGCGGGCCCATCAGAGGAAAAGTGTTAGCCATGCAGGTAAGAGGCAACTTCAAGTCCAAATAGAAGCAGGCAAAGGAAGAAACATTCCACCAAAAGCTAAGGAAGGGCTGCATGGAGCTGCAAGAAAGGGCATGAGAAGGCATTCTGCAAATAACCCACACAACACAACTCTCAAACCAGCTGCAATTTCAGACTGAACTCCAACAAAGCACTCAAACTGGGAACTGAGAGTGGATTTTCCAATTCAGTAATATTCTAAGCATGTTTATCTGAGAAGCCACATAGATGAAAGTCTAATAAAAATCATTAAAAAGACACCATCCAAAATACAAAGAAAAAGACTGCTCCTACTTTTCATTTTGAAGAGACATCCAATATCAGATTTAGGTCCCTACAGTAAAGTCACTTAAGCTCTTCTGAACAAACCCACCACAAGGAGCAAGTGATCCCACCAACCCACTTTGCTTTAAATGGCTCTCATGGTCAGTATATGCACTATTAAATATTTAGGACTCTGAAACAGAAGGTCTTCCCAGTCCCCTTCTCTTCTTAAGAGATCAATTTTCATTATAAAATAAAACACCGCCTTTGAGAAGGCTGTAAATGCAAGTTTTAGTTGATTGTCTTGCAAGTCTTTACCACTGTAAGAGAAGAAGATTTATTATCATCTAAGAAGGTAAACACACATTGTTTCATGTCTTCAGCAGCGTTTGCTAAAGGCAGGGGGTTTCCTATCTTGTCTCATTATGTTCCCTATGTTTTCAAAATAAAGGAGCCTGAAAGCACCCTCTCAGTTGTTATTCTTCTGCAAGAAATGTATACATCGACATTGAACTTATCCATGTGTATAATCTAAGCTTTTTCTCTTTTTTAATACCAATCTGTTTACAGTTATCTCTGATTAAAACAACTAATTAGGAATACTGGAAAGCCACAGGTGTGGTGTACAGAAATACCATTAATAACACCTCAGGTGCAAGGGTTATCTGTCTTGCTTTGAGACGATAGACGGTATAATTTTCTTTGTGTTATGCACCTATATCCAAAGTATAAATGAGATACACCACGAGTTCTGCAAATGTCTCTGCTAACTTTAACTGCTGCTGAAAATATGCTCCCAATTAACATGGAAATGTCTGAAAAAGTAACTATTATAATGACAAATATGTCTTTTCTTAACTTAGAAGGAAGTACCTTGCCAAAAAGAAAAAAGTAGGGTTTTAAAAAGCTGAGGGGGTAGAAAAATGAGAAGAGACAGACATAATAATTAAGCCTAGGGTGGCTCCTCTGATGCCTGATTATAAGATATGCCTTTCATTAAGTGTAATAGAACTTAATGGATCATTTGCAATGGAGAAATATTAACATGGCACTCAAACAAAGTATCCCTTTATTAGCAGCACTGCACATGTACTTTCAAAGGAGAAACTGCCATATGGATAAATCCATTCTGTTAATCACTGAATACAGTATGCAAATAAAGAAGAGATATGCAATATGTGGAATTTATTAGAAATTCTTAAGCCAACAAAATATTAATAAAATGAAAAATGTTAAAGAACTATTTTGATGAACGAAATAAAGTATTTAATGTGAACAGAATTGTGTTTGTAAAAGTCATATTAGCAACTGTGAAACAAAAAAATTAAATTTGGGTATTACTGAAAACATTACATTTTGCCCCTGCCTTTACCATACTACCATAGCCCAGACTAAATCAGTTCCTTGTTCAACAGCCTTTGAGTACACTTCAAAACGTAATAAATTAAATACTTTTCTCATCATAATAATGAATTTATTTTATCTGGAATACAAGAATTGTCCCACTGAATCAGACCACTCACTCATCTAACTAAGCATTCTGTCTCTTAGAATAGCACCAAGGAATGTTAGATAAAATCTTCAAATAAGTCTAATCACAGACTGAGGGCAATTCCCATTTCATTGATCAGCATCTACAAAGCTTGAGAATTAGGACGTTTAGAAGGTACACCTTTCCCTGTGCTCTTCAGGAACAATTTATGGCCTACGGCACATAATTTTTCAAACCTTTTTTTAACCTGCTGGGTATTGCGCACTCACACAAAATTTTGTGCAGTTGAATTCCAGGGGTTCTCTATTCATTTTATAAGGCAGAGCCTTAACTATTTCAAACCAATCTGTTAGCTTTATTGAGTTTCCTCTAATTTTAATACTCCAGTATCTGGTAAATAGCACGTCTTCTTTAGACTAAACTACGTGATAGTGTTTAGATACAAAAATACCTAAAATAATAAAACAACAGTTGATGTCTTTGAAAATCTAAGTCAAGCTTGATTCTATGAAACAGTAGTATTTTTTGTTCTCACATAGTGTTCCTGGCATACTTTATTTACTGTAGCACACTTTCTCATCTCAGCTAGTATCATTATACAGAAACAAACCTGTAATCAATATATTTTTCACTTTCTGTAAAAGATGGAGGTGCTTACATTAACAGTGAACAGCATACTAAGGAAACATAGTAAGAGTATGCTAATTAAAATGTTCTTTAAAAAAATACTTACAAAGATTGCTTATCCTTTAGAAAATTTGATGACATATACATGCAGTAAGTGCAAAGTATTATTCACACGATTTTCAATCAGCTTTACTACGACATACTTTACATGACACTGGTGTTGAACTGCACCAAATTAATCCCTATACAATGTGTATTATCCATTCTGCTGTGGGTATCCACAGCTGTGGATGATCCACAACTAAAGCCAAGTGTTTTACAGTGTGATTACAAGGACAGCACCAACAAGGTCAGCGAAAACACACAGGATTTTCTAACACACACATACGTGTATACCCCTTTCATGCCGGTATCTAAAGGACAACAGACGGAGAATGAGGACTTCAGAGTAACAGACAGTGTTGAACTCACAGATATAGAAGCTGTAGGATGTTTAAGAAGCCACCTACCAGTGTGATGTCTCGGGAAGCAGCAGCTGCACTCATGTGTAAACTGGGTTGCCTGACAGAACTACTGCAGTCCAAGGCTCGAGCAAACGTGCCAACAGCACTGCAACACAGGAACAGGAGCAACAGTAAATACTGAGAGATGCAATGTCTTGTATCAGACTATGTCACAGCTATAAAAGTGTCCTTTTAAACATGGAAGTCACTTACTGTTACTGTTAAGATTTCAGATCTTTGCTAACAAAGAACAACTTGATAAAGACAAATCACTAAACACTGCAGCAAAAATCTCTGACCTTCTGCCCCCCAAAAGTAACAATGTACGTGTAAGAACAGCAGCTCAGAAACAAAGGGTTCTCGGAGAATTCTCATGTATCAACCTCTTAATGTATCAATTTTTCAATTAATTATGAAGTCAAAGGTTCTCCACAGTTTGGGGTTTACAATCAAGACTATTACTTCTAAAATTAAAATGCTATAATAGTGCTTAAAAACTAGAATTCGAATTAAAAAGAGGGTTCACCATGTCCCCATGAGGAAATTAAAAACATTTTATTCACTTCAGTAGTACATGTCTACTACTTCCATTAGTGAGCAAAGAAAGCATATTAGCTTAGTCTAAGGTACCTCCAAAATCCTGTTTTTGTCCCAGGTTTTAAGCAATAATGAAATAAATTGACCTCTCAACCTACTTAATAAAAGCATTCCATTATTGAAATGGACATCTTTTTTCCAAAAGTTTATCTTTTTCCCACTTTTGTTGATGAATTGTACTTGGCATCTATTATACTTACCAGAGTGACTGTTCTAAACTGTAAACATTTCTTGGAGAATAGTAAACATTTCTTAGAAGTACATCTTTGTATCATACACAGTGAAGGAAAAAGATGCATAGAGAATTTGACTGGGCCCAGTATGTCATCCAGGAAATAAGCAAAGATGCAGTGGCACAAAAGATTATCAATTTACAGATCAGAAGTTTCTCCAGTACCTGGAGTTGAATGATAACTTGAAGTGCATTGCCACATTGATCTCAGAAAAAACCCATTTCTTGCAGTTATGACATAAGCCCTTCTAAATTCAAAGACCCAGTTATGTAACAGATGTAAAGCAGTGCAAGCCTCTGGCGTAGGGACTCGAGCCTCACTCAGCAATTATACCCCACACAACTTAAAAGTGCAGAGTTATACCAATGGTGGATGTCACTGACAGATCAACACACATTACTGTATCCTATAAATCTGATATTCAACAATAAAATAGTATGCACCAAGACTTAAACTCACAGAAGTTATAAATGATCATGGAAAAACTGATAATAATGTATGGTACAGCAATTTTATCTTGAATCTCCAAAAATTTATTACTGAATGCATGTTTCAGTACTTGCTGCCAGTCTTACAAGTTAAGATTCAACAGCAGTGATACAGACGCCGGTATTAACTGAGTAGATTTCTAAAGGCTGTGGAATAAATAAGTGATATTCAAATGTTTTTCCACGACCTTTGCTCCCTCTTCGCAGAGATGGCAAATATGCAACAAGAAAACACACACATACACATTTTATTTCCTTTTTTTTCCCCAAGTTTAGCAGTACATAAAACAGTATTTGTCCACAAATCTTTCCCAAGAAAAAGGCTCTATTGTGCACACATTTCCTGACAGTCAGTCAACCCCTTTCAACATGTTGGCATTAATAAGGGTTGTAGCTAAACAGTCTTTCCTGTGATCCTTCTATCCCTACTGTTCAAACCAGTGAATGTGGCATGACTACATTTCCCTTCTGCTGCTATCTGCTAGCTTCTCATCTTCCTTTTGCATAACTAAAATGATTTTATTTTGACCATATTTCTAAAATAAAGTCTGAGTATGCTATGAACACAACAAAGAATGTTCTCACAGTTACTCTCTGGCGGATCAAACTTTTGAGGCCGACTTCAGAGCCCAAAAGTATTTTGTTGCCCAGAATGTAAAGTCAAAATTAAGACACAATATAAAGCTAGGTTCATTTTGAATAAGTGATAAAGAGGTAAGAACTGATGCACCAGTGGACATTGCTTCCACTGCTGTACTGAGTAAGAGGGGATTGCACCCATCAGAAGAATGCTGTGCAGGAGTTTGGAGCACATGAGTGCAAAACAAATTAATAATAAATAAAACACATAAAGACAAAATAAAAGAATAAAAACAATAGAATATAAGATAACAAAAGATAGCATAAAATAGAATGAATATGATAATAACAATAAGAACAAAACAAATAAATAATAAATAATAAAATGTATGCAGTGTGCCATTTGGGGTGTCAATGGGGACAGGACGGGGATAGGGATGAAGATGGTACAGGACACAAATGCAGGGGTGTGAGATGTGTGCATGTCTGTGGCTCTCTTGAAATCAAATTAACTTCTAGTTCTCCTTTCCCTGGATACTGGTGAAAAACAGTGAATTTCCAAATAAATGTAGAAATTCTAGAGCATTTGGCTGTTAAATAGTAGCTAGGTTCAAAACTAAATAGTGATATACAATGCTCTGTATAATGTAGCTATGTAATTCGGATCCAAATTCAATATTAATTTTAGAAATCACCAAAATACCTTAACTTTTACGCCTTTCAATTAAATAAAGATATGAGGAATATATTGACGCAAAGCTCAAAAACTACCTTTGTCATTTTTCCTTGCATGATTTTTTTCTCATTCCACCATTGAAGAATTGTTTTAGAAAAGGAACAAAATAAATAACTAACCAAAGTCATTTCCAGAAGACACACTATTGTCTTCACCTACCTAAAATAAAACTCAGTATTAAACCAATACAAGCTAAACAATCACACCCTAATCACTCACTTTTCTTAACAAACTTTGAATATTAATGCCTTGTTAAGCTTGTAGAATTCAAAGAATAATTGTAAACAGTTAACTGAAATTATATTTAATTCAATAATAACAATAATAAACTGACAATCCAAAAAACTCTGCTCAGCAAGCTACTTATGAATTATTCAACATGTAATTAAAATACTTGGAGTTCAAACATAAAACAACACTCCCCACATTTTCCAAAATAAGCTACAACCAAAAGTTACACAGACAATGAACTATACAGGTGGCAGAGAGGTGGCTAAGACAAACAATTGGTATTATCAGCAGGAAGATCACTCTGCACAGCTGCACCAGTAAGCAGGTATAAGAGCTTTAAGGGTTAGACCAAATGATCCAGTGTTACCTTAATTAGGTTTTCCTTGGTTTAATTATCTTAAAGAGCAGAACCAAGAATGTTCTCTCATGGATTTATAACAGATTGCAGCTGACAACCATACAAACAAAACAAATGGATATAGTCCAGTGGCAGGATCTAAGATTATGGAATAAAACAACAAATTCAGCAAAACTGAACAAGGTCTATATCCTGAGTAACATACCTGGGGTTGCTGTGCCTGAGTGCTGCACATTCAGGCAAAAGTTCAGATTAGATTTTGAACACAGAAAATACAATCCTCCAAATTTTTTATAGCTCAAGTCTAAGACATTAAAGGAAATAATTGCTCAGATTTTTGCATAAGATTAATATTAGTGGTAGCTAATGAAATTAAGAAGCAGCAAACACAGGAGACTGTCCTAACAACCTTCCAAAGATCTGGTGGCTCATCAGTAACTAGTTCTGGAAAGGGCTGTTATTTACCAAAGAAAATCTGGAACCACTGCAATTGTACATCAGGATAAAAATAGCCTCTGTTTCTCCCAGTAGTGGTTCGGCATCAAATCAGATCCAGAAAGCTCTGGATCCAGGCCAGCAACTCAATTTTCTTCTACCTTGTATTCTTGAAAATCCAGTTGAGACATACATTCTTCTTAATGTTAGAATGTTTGCTTCAAAGCGGTTCACTTTTCTACACTGCTTGTCTGTTTCAGCGACACCAGACAAGTAGTGGGCATATCTGGACAAAGCTATTTGAAGTAAACCACATCTGTGCATACACCAATCTGCAAATCCACAATTCTCCGCAGATACTTGCAAACTAATGAATGAGACCTATTCCTTACCTCTGAGCTAATATTTTTGAGGAAAACAATTAAGTGATCTTGGGTGGTTTTCTACATATTAGGAAAGGAAACCTTTTGTTTTGCTTCTTTTTACTCCAATGTTCCTCTTCACTCTAAATTAGAGACAGTCCTAAAAGATGACCTCTTAGACTGCTCTGAAATTTATAAACAGCAAATTAATATCTGATTGCTCTTTAAGAAAAGGTATCGTGATACTTAAAATATTGGAAAGAAGAAAAAAAATACATCTTCAGTGAAGACACATGTAAACAACCAAATATTAATTTAAAACTGATAATACACCCGAGATTTTTACTACTCAATTTTGCAAAATCTGACCTGCAGAACATATTCAAAGTAAAACTATGCTGTTACAAAAGACATATTTTCTTTGCATTTCTAAGCAACTGCCTGTACAGTGCTATGCTTATTATTATCCCTTCAGGTATTTACAGCACAAAGGGAGATGATATGATAAACATGAAAAGTCACCTGCCTATTCTTTTGCTGAAAGACTCTCAAAGATAGAGTAAGCATGGCATGACATATAAATGTGCATGCTACGACCAACCTTCACTTTCATTACTATATGAATAAAAATGAAACATATGTGAAATCTTTTTTATTCAACAGAAATGGAATCTGATAGATAAAATAGTTTAATTCACAGGATGTTATTTAAGGCATCATCTGTATGCCATCCTACAATTTCACAGTCACAGAAGAGGAGATGTACAGCCCCCTAAAAGCAGGTCCATGAAAACTCTGCTACAGAAATTTATTCTTTATACTGCAATAGATGAAAGTTCATTAAAAAAAAAAATCAAACACAAAAAGAAATTCAGCTCCAAGTCTGAATTAGTTCTTTCAATTTAATTTGGGTCAAGAAATACAGTAATACAAAATGTACAAAAAAATAAATATATACTAGCCAGGCATGACAGACAGGCAGAAACATAGAATTTTTGATACGCCTGGTAAACTTGATGTGAACATATTTTTCCTTTTTATTGCCAAACCATCTGCCTACTGATGCTGTAGATGCTGTAATTCACCTTGCTAGCAAACATCTAGTTTTGCAAGCACAGCATTGGCATCAAGATTTTTCACTATTTTTGCTGTATAATGTTATGTTGTAATTCTGCCATTAAATTTAATTACCTCTTTAACGAACTTCAATTTCTTTTGCTTCTCACCACCTCCAGAGAATCCACAAGCATAGTAATACTGAAGCCGTCAAACTGGTGTCTTTTATGTATTTATTTTCATTTTTGAGCTTTGGAAATCTTGTCTACTGCCACTGACTACAATGAATTATTTCACAAACACAGAGCATTACTGTTTGATCATGCCTGTAAATGTTTGTACTTATTGTTCTCAGTTAATGAGTGTATTATTTTCCTCATTATAATGAAAGACACCTTGCCAGTTGAAGCTGCATTTTTTTCCCTTTTTCACTGTAAGATAAAATAATGTAACAAATACACATATAATCATAGAACATCTCCAAATACATGAACATACTGGGAGCACTTATAACTAAATCAATAGTAACCAATGGAAAATTAATATAATCACTGTCCAAGAGAAAATGGAAAAGTGGGAACAACACAGGAAGGATCAAGCTCTAATTTAACATGACTAACAAGTAATTTTCTATTTTTTCTATGATTTTACATCAAAAAATAAGCAGGCATTCAAATGAAGAGAAATATGTCAGATAGCGGTATGTAATACCATTTTAATGTCACAGAAATCAAAGTACAAAATTTTAAGGTAGAGATCCAATGCTTCAAGGCTATTTTAATTAGATTTTAAAACTCTCATTTAGTTGGAAATAAGCTGGGACCACAAATGTCTGTAAAATTGCTTCATTTAGAGATATATTCCTTCCAGAAGACTATGTTGATAATGTAGTTAGATGAAGCAGAATAAAAGAACTAAGTTCTTAATGGTTTCACTGAATCATAAAGCACATAAATGGGAATAGAATGTACCAAAAATGTATCATGCAATGAATTATAGACCAAATTAGCAGACAGAAAGAAAATAAAGAAAAAAAAAGGGCAATTTCTTGAGCTCTCAGCGTCTGTCCAGACCAGAGCCCACACCTCCTACTGCATTTGAGACTGGGCAGGATAATTTTTGACTCTGACAAAGTGAAAAAATAGACAGGACTATTGTGTTATACAGACAATAGGAAAGCTTTATTTTCTAACACTGTGCAACTTGGGACAGAATTAGAAAAAAGAACATAAGATCTGGCAATGAAATGAAGTACTCGTATATTAGAAATTATGAGACTGATGACTGGAGGAAACGGGGGGGTATCTATATCAGTTCAAATTAGAAACAGAGTTTCAAAGTCCCTGTCCCCAGCATTTTTATCTGCTGCATTTTAACCAACAACAAAAAGTATCTCATAGCATACAGACTGGGTTTCTGTTAAAAGTAGTTCTACATACTCAGAGATATTTAGTCCACGGGACCTGATTAGAGTTATGACTAAAAATAAAACTGCTCAAAATGTGCCGTGTGGACACTAGGCCCTCAGCACTAAACATTTCAATTGTACAAATCCATTTCTACTGTATTGAACTATTTGCTAATGTGGACAGATCTAAATGTCTGTTGCAGCTTCTCGAACTCCTGTCCTTTGAAGCTGGTAGACACAGAACAAACATTGCCAACATATAGTAGAGAAGAAAAACCGGTCGATGAAGTTCTATCTTATTTGAATGAAATAAAAAATGCTGTTAGACTTTTCATTGCTGCAGCACAAACATTACCCAAAAAACAACTCAATCCCAAAATACATTAGTCTGATGCCTCAAGCTTCTCCTAAGAGATGTTTTTTCTAGTTCAAGCAAGAGTCCTGACCTGAATTTTGCTTCACTAGCAGTAGTAAGGTAATTTCAAGATTTATATGTCAAGCAAGACTATTTGGGGAGGCCAAGGTTACAGATCCTTCTGCTTTCTTCCAAATCACCACCAATTTTTTGGCACTGCTACCTCTAATTTCTGCACAGGATAGGCATATTCTTCTACCTTTCTACCCAGGAAATTATTGAATACTAGGGCTTAGTGAGAGGTCCAGACTGACCAGGCATATAAATCTGAAAAAAAAGGCCTCTCATTCCTGAGACAGTAAACAAACCTTGTAAGACCAAAAAAGTTATATGCCCAAGGTAAAATATAAATATACTTGCAAATGGGCAACACAAATAAAAAGAGTATTTAAATACCTTCTAAAAAAACAACAAAGCTGCTTGTGTGATTGAAAAAGCTGAAGCACTTAAGGACAAAAGCAACTCTTCCTTCAATCAGGCCAGACTGAAAAAAAATGGGAAGAAATACTCAATTCCTTCAACGCAGCATCTAAAAAGGATCACTTGAAAATGCTTTTAAAATGTCAAACGCAATAGCATACGAATACTTAATGAAAATCACACCCAGGAAGGTATTTAGGAAAAAAGTTCTTCTTGTCATATTTTCAAAGTTGCAGAACTAAACCAGAGAAAAACCATTCCAACTGGAAATCCAGCAGGCACAGCCAATGCCTAGTGAACTGCAGTTAGGCCACAGCAGAGCTGTCTGTAAGCACTCTTCACCAGATGATAATACCACCCAACAGCTCTCCACTGTTACTCAAGCAGCTTTTAATGGTGCTATATAACAGTCCAGTATAAATCCTGCAAGCACACAACATACTGAATTGAAAGCTGCCACCAAATCATCACAGAACTATTTTTCCAGAAATTGGTGAAAAATCTGTCTCAGAAGCCACTTAGTGCATCCTGTGAATACAAGAATATAGGAGCTTGGAAACAGTTTCTGTCAGTTGAAAAGCAGCTTCCAAAGATGAATGGAGCTCTGTGAAAGAACATCCACAAAGTTGCACCTGAGTAACACCTGATTACAGATGGCCATTCAGCTACCACAAGACCTTGGATAGTTACAATTAATCAGCCATGATCCATCATAACAGAAAACATCTTTACAGAAATGTATCAGCTTTAAAAAAAATGCAGTCTTGGGTCAGGGCACAGCATTGCAAAGGAGGTCTTAAATAACAGGAAAAGAGATGTCTATCCTTCCTTATGTATTTAATTATTCTCTGTTATTTCCCAGCAGGCTGCTTATTGCTACACTCCTCTGGGAACATTTTTGGCTTCACAGAATACTACTTCAGCTCCCCAGAGTGGCTGAAAAATAGTGAGTAGAGGAATTTAAAACCAATGAACTCTTCAAAAATTCAGTCTTCATGCAGGTATTTCTTTAGGGCACACCATAACAGCCTGCCTATACATCTCCAGGTATTACATTGCTGGTGAAAAAGTAGTTCAGACTCATGGTTTCTATGGAACATCACCAGACATTGTGACTTTCTGAACACCTGTTAACACCTAAACCCTTCTGTTTTGTTTGAAAATTCAAGACGGGCAGGGGGGGGAAAAAAGTTTTAGTACTGTATAGAAAGGATAAAACACACCAAGTGGGAGAGTAAGGAAAAAAACAAGTGGACCAGCACCTGACCTGTAAACAAATAAATCAGCATCCCATATCACCATACACATAAGTCGGAAAATATAGAGCAACTTTTTTTTTCTTTTTTCCTCCCTGAAATGTTTTGTTCAAAAGCGAGAAAGAAATAACTCTAAAAACTAGAAACAATGTAAAAGGATTATTTGCCTAAGAAGATTTGAGATTACACTCTGCAAGCAGGTTACAGAAAATACAGGAGATGGACTTATTCAGGATAAAAACCATATGTTAACCGTGTTCTCTATTATCATTAGAACAGTACCTTTGTAAGTATGAATTAGAGCACAGGCAAAACCTGCTGTATCCTATGAATGTACAACTGTCCTTCAGTAAGAAGCCTACAGATTTTTGAAGGGTTTTTTGTTTGGTTTTTTTTTTCTAAATAGAGAAATAATTTGTAAAGGTATTTATTAATTCAAAGCACTTTGATGTTCCCTTCATAAATCTTCACAATCATGTTAATTTATAAAATTGAACTGACCTGATTTTTTTCACTTATGAAATACGTGACTTCAAATCTTTATTGCAACATTCATGTAAAAGAATTGCACTGTATATTATTCAGCTTACATGCATACATGGCAAGTTCTGGACCCATTTCATTTGTTAACATTTTCTTTATTTCTACCCTTAACTTCTATTTTATGCCATGAAATTCCAAGTACTTTAACACAAGACTGAATTAGTATTAGCACTGAAATCATTTACTCTGAGGGGAAAGCAAACTGACATCTACGTTCAAAGTACCAAATTCTACTATAACCTGAAATACAGGGAGTGTATCATTATTCCAAAATTCATTTTCTTTTTCTCTCTCCTGTATTGGTAGCTTCAACAAATATACGAAGGGTCATGGTCTGATTTTCTCTTTTAGCTAACTATGGGAAAGAGAAGGGCTCACAAAATGGCAAACAGGATGAGTAACACGATATAGGGGAATAAATAATCAGTATAAAAAGGAAAAAGGATTTTTTTATGAGAGGATTTTAATCTTACCGTGCTACAACTAAAAACTGGTCAATCTGACGGTCAGTAAGGGGGCTATCTGGATCCCATACTTTTACTTCCAGCTTTGCCTGTTCTCTGTCATCTAATTCTCCTGTCAAAAGGTAGATGGGACAAAACACTTATTATTCACAATGTTTTCCTTTGTGTAGTTCTTGCATTATGTTTAAAAGAATCATTGTACATTTTTAAACATATACACATAAACACACACACAGAGTACTTAATCAGCAGTTACCATTTAAATTCCATAATGCAGCATCACCAAAATTAATATCTTCGCTTAACATCAGCATTTCAATTTAAGTAGACATTCTTAGGTGGCATAATATCAACAAACCTTAATGAAATATAATTACAAACTTGAAACCATAACCTAAGTAATCAGTGGTTTCTTTAAATTGCTTGTCTACTACAGCAAAGTTACTGTTCCACTTAAGCCATACAAAAATTAATTTTACACGTAGCCAGCTTTAGCAATTAAATGCTATCCAATTTGTATTCTGCCCCAAAAAATAAATCATTATGCAAAAATACTGTCTACTATATTTAAGCATTTTTTTACCTCTTCAGCCACTATTATTGTTAATATAAATCATACTACTAAAATTGCTGTGTACATTGACTAGTTCTATCCTCTTGTAAACTAATACATAAGGCTACAGCACAGGTAAGTTACTATATACTGCATCATCATTTCCCAACTTCATTTGGCTGAACAGAACAATTTCTATACACGCACATGGCCGAAACAATAGGAGTGGTTTCCAAAATTTAATTTGCCCTATAGTCACTGTTACAAGAGTATGGCATTTGTACTGCATGGAAGAACTGTGAAGTGTGAATCTGGTACAAGGATTCACATTCATAAGAAGGCCTTCATCTTGCCTTGCCTACTACACCAATAATTTCTCCTGTAAAATAAGAAACATTTCAGAGGCTGATAGTGAAAGCACTACATATGCTACCAGTAGGAGAAAATTTACCTGTGGGATGTAGCCAACACATTTGTGGGGACAAGAGATGACAACAGTAAAGTCAGAATCATTGTCTTTCCCTGCTGTTTTAGAATGGGAGTGTGTTTTCCATCAGCAAACTTGAAAACCACTAATGCTTAGCTGGTTGCCAGTACTTGTCTCTGACTTTTACAAACTACTACAAAAATAAAAACCTGTTGTCAGATACAGCCATTCCACTCCCTTTGAAAATCTAGGCTGAGTAGGTGCCTCTCTGATCACATAGACAATCACTTTAGTCTGTGTTATTTCTTACGACTTAATGAAAACAGCCAGTCTAAACATGCACAGTATCATCAAGACATGAAATAACCTGTACACTTAAAGAGTCTGGAAGCAGACTGCAAACCAAGCACCGGCTCTTCTGAAAACACATCATATATGGTGAGTTCTCTAGCACATTGATTCTGGAAGGAAACTAAAATGTGGTATATATTTATCCCTTGCAAACACACAAGTTAGAACTGCACCATGCTGTCTGGCTAATGTTTCGGGAACAAATTTCACAGCCACAGTCTCAGAAAAACACAGTAAATTACTTTCTTCCAATATGCAGGCAATAAAGAATTGGCTGCCTAATGGGACTTCAGCTTCTGTTCAAGCTAATTCACATCCAGTACTGGAGACAAACTGTTAATTTCTGGCATCTTGGATAGGATTTTAGATCTATAAACTTATTCTATTGATTGCACACCTGTCAATACATTCATTTCTTCCATCTGTGACAGACACATTGTGGGTGATGTTCTACATTTTATAAATAATCCCTGAACACTTCATTTCAATCTGTTAATATACAGCTTTTAAGTATCTTTAATGTTTGTTAACTGTTTGAGGACATCGTATTCTGGAGATCATAACAATACTCAGGTAGATTATACTTCTCACAAAGAGAATACATCATACAAACACAGCACTAGTATTCAATCAAAACATGTCACTCTCCTGAATCAAGTTTGCAAAAAGAACAAAAAAATTCCAATGCTACAATTCTTATTTCAGTTAGAGGTAATTAAGCAATTGCTACTATAAAGCGCTGTAACTCTTGATAAAGGTGAATCTGAAATATTGCCAAGCAGTATTTTGTAATGGCAGTAAACATAAATATGACACAAGCAATGGAGTATCTATAACAAAATAATCTAAACACATATAATTGCAATATTAAATATCACTGCAACAATGGTAGACAAAGGTTTCCAGAAAATAAGTGGTGTCTGCCAAATGGTACTCCAAAAATCTACTTAATTCCCGATTTTCCACTTACATGGTTGGATATAAACACTTAAACAGGGAAAGCAACCTAAACACACCAAACCATGGAGGCAGTAAAGCAGTGCTGTAGAAATCTTTGAAAAGTTCAGTTCAGGAATAAGTTTTTGTTAACTTCTTTTGCCTGTGCTGAAAGCGTCAGTATAGGAGGACCACATAAGATAAACAGGTCTTTCAAAAAAATAATTATAAACCCGCTGTATTTTACTTGAGCTGTTTATCTTTAGTTGATCATGTCTGTACCACATTCCGTAGGAGTTTTAACATAGCAAACCACTTTAAAACTAAGATGTGATGTTCCTGTTAGCATATCAACATTTATCTTCTACATTGTTGAATTTGACACAAGTATAAGACATTCAAACCGAACAGATGATAAAGTTGTCATAGCATTAAATCGTTATATTGCAAAACCCAGGTCACAAAGGAATGAGGGAGTTTTATTTTCAACATTTTCAGCGCATCTGAGAAGTTCAGTTTTAGAAGTATCACCTTCCCTTACAACCAACAGCATACTTTTGAAAATTGCTAGGCAATTTTTTTGAATTGCTGGCATGACCAGTATATCCAACTTACTCTAATCACTGCTTGTAACTTTATTATAGCCAGTCTAATCCTGATGACTAATTTTATTGGAAAACATTAGTAGATGGTCAGAATCTGGTGAATTTATTCTTCATCAGTCATTCAATCCTTATTTCTCATGGCTGTCTTCTAATAAAAAGTTAGATTTTTCTTTTAAAAAAAAAGTTTAAAAAGTTTAAAAAGTTTTGTATTTCAGTTAGTCATTTTAAACAAATGAAAGCATAATATGACCCTCTACAAAAAAAAAAGGAAGAAAAAAATTTACAGAACAAAAGTAAACCAAATGCATTTAAGATGAGGTACAAGAAATTAAAGATCAGTTTAGTCTTTTAGATTTCAATTCCTGCAGATAAATACCCTAACGGCAACCAGTACATCAGATTCAGCATAACTCTATGTTCTTCTTGAATACAACTACATGAAAATAGCTTGCAATATAAACTATAAACAGCTTCTTAAGAGTTCAATTCTTTGAATTTAATATATAACAATACTGCAATATCATATGCTATTAAGAAACTGAAATATCAATCTGTGAGTTAGGTTTTATGTAAAAAATGGTTTTCAATGAAACAATACAAATTCTACTTTTAACAACAAACAGTTGATGAGGTATTTGATTTTGTGACATATAAAGTCTTATTTTTGTATTTTGCATGATTTGCACTATTTTTCAAAATACCTTTTTATTCTCCTTCTCAGAAAGTAATTCAGCTGTCAATTCAATCCAAACATGCAAACCAAACACCTGCAATGCTCAGCTTTCTGAATGAATCCACCTTTCAGGATATGCAAAACAGAGGTACCAGCTGCTGGATCCTTAATTCTATAGGACAGAAACTCAGTAGCTGTGGGGTTTTGGTTATAGTAAGGCCAAAGTAAGATGTATCTATGGACAGAACTGGACACCAGAGCAAGAGTTTCAACCACAGAGTTCCTCCTAGTAAGCAAATTCATTTATTCATACAACTTCCTGCAATCAGCCAGTTTTGATGTGTGTTAATTCCTCACTCACCAAACATATAAGCAGATAAACATGAAGGCATTTGTAAAGGCTCATAATCTTAATGCTTAGCACATACCTAAGAAGTCAATTAAGTGTATTCATCTTTGTGTGTCAGTTTTATACTTGTGAGACAGGAATATCTCTTAGCTAACACTGCAAGGATGTGGAAGAGAGGTGCTTGTTGGTTCTTATTCTCCCCTAGATGAGTTCAGCATGCAACACAACGACATTTCTTTCACTGAAGTATGGGTTCAGATCTAGTAGATAAAGCATTTAGCAGGTTTTTGCCAGAACTCTTTGGGAGTACACTATCTGCAGGTAATCCTAAATGGTTTTTTGAACATAGTTTCATGTGTTGTTTTTGTGCCATCACTGTAAAAACAGGCAACTAATCAGTGAGAATGAGGTTTCAGTTCACGAACCACATTCTCTTGCTGCTATTTAGACAGTTTGCAAACATTTGCTTTAACTTGAAGAGGAGAAAAATACAATCACATTGAATTTTCTTGTACTACATATGAACAAAGTTCCAGACATGAAGCCTGTCTGTCTAATGTAAAATCTGAGCTTTCTCCTTGGATGAAAAGTACATTAGTTCCTCACTAAAACAGTCAGCATAGTCATCCTGCATAAAATTCTTATTACTCATTTTTATTTAATTTTTTTAATCATTTGCAATTCTCACCAGTACAGATAATAAAAAAAAATCCAGAAGAAAAGTTCAAAAATTTACACTTAACTCTTCAAAAAATATAATGGAGTTACGTGCAAATAACTTCTCTGATCCAAGTAACATGAGAAAGCTTAGACGAAAAGTATAAGCAAATGAAAAATTATTTGTTTACCTTTCAATTTCAAAACAATCTCCCCTCTGCTTTAGCTTGCCTGACAGATGTATATTCAGATTTCAATTATTTAAATAAGGAGTTTTACGTTTAAATTTCATGGTAAAAATTCATGAATATAAGACATGTATAAGGACTAAAAATGAAAAACAGGCCACATATAGGGACTACAAATGAAAGATATCATGCAATACAGGCCTGTTACTTGTCTACAAACATTTAAACTGGTATTGGACTTTTTAAAGCCAATAAAACATGCATAGTCCAATTGCCACCTATCCTCTAGAGCTTGAGTTTATAAAAAACATTTAGTCATTCTTCACTTGAAAAATCCCTTTTGAAACAGAACTGCCTCCTATGACCTTAACGCTCTCTCAGTGTTCAGCTTTACAGCACTTATAATTTAATCACTGATGATCAAAAGACAAGAACTCATAAAACACTCAAAAGAGCTTTAATTCATCATGTTCTAAATTCCTAGAAATTAACAAAAAGAATTACACTTGAGCTCGGAATAAACTAAACTGTAATCATGCATTAATGACCAGCTTCTACATAATGCTGCATCAAGAATGGCTGGCTTATGGAAAGGCCCAGTGCTGGAAGGAAGGAACAAATGAGGCTGCCTCTTTCTCAAAACCCTGCAGAATTGTTTTCAGTTTTTCTGAAATTACTGAAATAACAACACATGACGTAATAAGAGTTTTCAAGCAAGCATAGTGAAAATGATTCTGAGTGTAAATAATAACAGTACTATATGACATATGAATATTCATGTATTTAAAATACTTGCTTTTGAAAAAGGGATACCACAATGCAGAGAAATTGCATTCTCAAACAAAAAAACCAAAATAAACAAACAAAAAATACAGAACAAAAAAATACAAAGCAAACCAACCAACCAACCAAACAAAAACAAAAACAAAAAACCAACACCAAAACCAAACCTGAAAAAATTAAAATGAAATCTGTGGTCCTGCAGTTTTGGGTTGGTTTTGTTTTTTAAGAAACCTTAATGCTAAAAATACGCAAATTCCATGTGACTGAAGCATTCTAAAGGGAAATAAGACTTTTTATGTGAATATATGTAAACAAAATCTAGGTAAGAACTTTTTGTTTAGTAAGAAATGTATTTTGACTTACTCAAATGTAAAAAACCACATTTCATCTGCATCTGCTATTTGTTTTTCATCTTCTACAGAATAAACTTAGAAGAAAAATCAGACTTGCAGTAAAACAGCAAAGAAACAAAAATCTGAACTTACAGTGGGTCCCTTCAGGCAAAGTTACTGAGGTAGAAAATACCAGCAAAGTCAATTAAACACTAAGATGTTGCTGCTTTAAAAGTGATTTGAGTGCTCACAGAGATAACAAGCACATACACAGCACAAAATAAATAACTGTATCCTTCATAAGAGTGACTACCTGACAGAACTCATTTAGTATTTGAGCAATCTCAGCCAAGGCTCTACAGCTATTATTAACAACAAAATCTTTCAGCCAGCAATCGTGCACAAGCTTCCACACCAACAACGCAGCACAGACCATTCATGCTGCACTGCAATCAGAGGGCCAAAATAAGACAGCTACTTTAACTATTTCCTTCAAGTTGTATAAAAATAGGAAGTCCATAACAAACAGAACACTGATAACAGAAGCCTAAGCCTCCTTAAGAAGGAAAAGACAGCAGGGTATCATTGCTCTTTTTTTACGAAGACCAAAACTTTGACTGACTTCACCTCAAGCATAAATCAAACTTGAGAAAGGCAGACATGCTTTTACAGTTCGGGGCAGGGATAAAAAAAAACAAACAAACAACCAAAGAATAAGAACCCAAAAAACAACAGAAAAGCCCACTCCAACTATGCGCAAGCAGAACAACCCACATAACTCACCTCAATTGTTGAACAGGTTTTATAAAACCTAATTGACAAACAGCACAATTTCCAACTCTTCTAACTTGTCCTTGACTATTAACATAGAAGTTGTGAATGATCTGAGAATTGAAGCTCAGAAATTTCCATGACAATATTTGGTCTCTTTGATCAAAATTATACATGTACTTAACACATCAACATATTGTACCAAAAGGCAACAAGTATTTTTAAATAACATCACTGAAAACACTTCATAAAACACTATGGTTTATAATGCAAAGCTTCAAATACCTAACTGAGCTTCTGTAGTACATGTGGCTGCAGCCATAATCTACAGATTTTCCTTGCTACCGCATAATTAGGCAGAAGCAAAGTCTTTACTGAAAACAGGCATCAAGAGGCTATTTACATGTGTTTTGTTTAATTTCTAGTAAAACTGATAAAATTGTATAAACATGCTTTTAATTGCCCAGCACAAAAATCACTAACTTCTAGCTCCCTAGAAGTGAGATCGGCAAAACTGATGTAAAGGATATTATAATCCTCTTAAAAATTGACACGAACAACATTGCAGTGAGTATTTTACTGTTTATGATGATCAAGCATTTGACAGTAAATTATGCAAAATTTATTGTATGAGCTTAACAACAAAAAAACCTTCAAATCTGGCAAGGGACTACCATGTTTAAATTGGCTAATCCTCAAGAAACAGCTCCTACTTTTAGAAGGTATTATAGAAAAAATTTCATGTCAACTCAAAGTCAAAAGCACAACCAACAGAACTCCCATTTGAGGACAAAGTATATTTGAGCATATACAACCAGGAATTTTATTATTTGTCGAAATTCATCTCATCTAAATCTCTGATCTCCTTTAGATATCCATTTTCAGCTGAGATGAATCAAGTCTCAGCAACATCCTTCTATTCTGACCATAAAGGTAATTCTTACTGGGCTAGCAGCTTCACACCTGTTATGTCTGGTGTCATGCTGCAGCTTCCACAAATAGGAACTCCTAAATCTGCTTGTTATATCTTTTGTTCCATGCATTCCTTTTGGAAAATCCATTGAAATAGAAAGCCACCATGTTTTAGCTGAACCAGGATTGCTCTGCTTCTGGCGTATTCTGACCAATATTTTCAAGTTATGATTTATTTTGCTGCAACTTACTTGATTTTCTGTCAAATATGAAAGTTCAATGCATTTCACACTGAACTTGGTGAAATCAATTTCTACAGGGTTCCTAGGCATTTAGAAGCAAACCTGAGTCAGGCATAATCATCTCCTTTTGTACTTGCCCCTAATAAAAAAAGGTATCTTTTATTTCAGACTTTGAACTTCACTTTTTGCTCTCTGGATCCCAATAAAGTAATCTTGAATTGACAGGAAACCTGGTTTTAGACATTGACTGTGAACTCTCAAGTTGCTGTATGTAGAACAAGGGAGGTATGCAAGTGAGCAGCCACAGTAGTTCCTCACCCCCATCCAAAAATAACTTTATGGTTGACAGCTTTTTCCACAAAAATCTTTTCCTCACATACTGCTCATCGAAGAGCCTAAAGGTGCTGCTGTTGTCACCTTCTGTGTGTGCGCAAGAAAAGCAACTCTTCCTTTGATTATACCTAAGCAACTGGGCTTACACTAAATCCACTAATTTATCCTTGCCATGGCAATTTGTTACACTCACAAAGGAAACACTAACATGGCCTCAAAACCATCAGCCCTCATAATTTTTTTAAGACAGCTAAATACAAAAGGTTAGACAGATAATATTTGTGAAACATTGAACTCAGGAAAAAAAAGATGCAATATTTTCTGAATTTTATTTTCTAAGAACTACTTATTGTATTAATGTGTCCAGTTCATATCCAGCAATTGTCAAAAAAGTGATCACTTCGCACAAAGTACAGACCATATTTTCTGGAAATTGATAGGACACAAAGACACAGTATTTGTTTATCCTGTCAGATATTTCTCACAGACACACATTATCTGTCTTCAGAGTATCTGGCTGTCCAATTTTTAACTGAAATATTTGAATGCAGAACCTTCTAAAAATATTTCATATCAATGTTTTTTTAAAAAGAATTGATTATTATCTTCTCACAACAGAATTTAAATCATTGCAACTACATCAACACTAACACAAATAATCCAGCACACAGACTTTTGACAACAGAATCAGATGCACTGTTCAAATTACTGCTGAAGGTTGCTGGCTGTATGAGTGATTTTCAAATTCAGCTGTGGTTCTTATAATAAATGTGAGCATTATGTACCACAAAGTACAGAACAGATCCCTCCTCATGAGATTACAGTTGAGTTTCATTATTCTAAGACATATTTTTCATTGATTAAATGAAAAAAAAAAAAAATTAGTTATATGGGAAGCATTTACAGAACCAGAAAATACAATACACCAAATCTAAGCATCTTGAACTTTCATAATAATAAAAATCCCAACAGATTGTAAATGAGTTTCTCATCTGTCTCTTTACTTGTAACCGTGTTTAAACTTAAAACCCTGAAATTCCAATATTCCCAAACATTAAAAGGCTTGAACTGAGTTTAACAGCTTCCATTTGGTATGCCTTGTCTATTAAAAACATGCTCTTACAACAGAGTTGCAGTAAGAAGCACAAAAACAGTGAAGACTTTCGAAACCACTCTTCAAGGAATTAATTTATTCTTTTTCAAAACAGAAAAATTTTAGAAACCTTGAATACAGTTTCAAAACATGACCTCCCAAATTTGTAGCCTAAGTTTGTTCAACTGCTCCCCTTCTTGCTATTAAGCGCTCAATTACTTGAACGGCATTAATTCTAAAATGCCTTGGCTTCAAAAATGGAATCAACTGCACAGTAAGTCCTATATCGAGGCACTCACTGGGTATTTTCAGGTGTGCAAGAGGGACTCCAGCTTTTAGTTCACAATTTTATTTACTGCAAGAAAAAAAAAGCTTTGAACAGAACTGAACATCTTTCCTACAGGCTGCTTCTTCCTCCTTTTCAGAGACTTTAATTCCTCTTCTGTATGTCTTAGTAGGGGGTACTCCTGTTCTTTGCCCACTCCACACTCTTTGTATCGCTTTAAATGGCCAGAAGGAACCCAATTGTGTCAGATCCCTGCTCCACAAAGAATTCCCTAGGGCCTCCTTTTAAACCCAGATGCAAGAGATAAGCAGCACTGGGCTGGGAACAGGACTGCAGCTGGAAGGGGACTATCAGCATGTGACTCTAAGATCATCCGTCCAGGCTATTAAAACAGGAACTTGCAAAGAGCCTGGCAGTGTTGGTGGCTGCACTCAATTAGGACTAGCAGCCAGTCCTTCAGATAAACCTTTAAAGGGAATCATTCCACATCATGCCTGTCAATCACTTGACGCTTGTCTCCTTCCATATACCTCTGCATGGAAACTGAAAACTCATTTCCCAAGTCAGCCCTAACCCTTCCTGCATCCATCATCCCATTTTCCTCTCTGGCATGCCTCCATTTTTCCCAGTGAAGTCTGGCTCTACCTGACTTGCCCTGCACTCAGAATCCTTAGAGCAGGCAGGATGAGGACAGCCGGGTGCGCTGAAGGGAGCTGCTGCACAGGGAATTAACTCACAGTAAGCATTCTCACCAGGCACTTCCCCCTGCTCAGATAACCAGGAGCACACCGCTGGCTGGGGACAGCTGCCGCTGGGATGCTGCCCAGGATAACACAAGAGCCCACTGCTGGCTAACAACCCCTCACTGTCTGCCTTTCCCACGGAGCTGCTCCTCTCAGTCCCTTCATACCCAAATAAATTTCATACATGTATGAAATATATGAGTAAGGGTACCTTCATACGCTGTAATTTTCCCTTCAGCTAGAAAAAAAATAAGGACATCTCACATCACAGAGGGAGGAAATTGTCCTTGTGATTGAGACACATTACTAGATGTGGTGTTCATTTTTTTCTTGTCACTCTTCTTTATCCCCCTATTTGCTACAACATTGTCCAAACTTTAGAGGACATTAAAAAGACTGAAGTCTTCTCAGACCATCAATAGAGTCAAAAGGTCTATAAACTACCAAAGAGTCCAAGACCTTGACAATGTGATCTATTTAAAAAGGAAGCAAATAAAATAAATTCAAATTAATTGTTCAAAGATAAACCAAAATAATTTTCTGCATTTGTGATGACTGAACAGAAGTGGAGAGGTTGGCATGCATCACGAGAGACCTAAAAGATAAACCTTAAAATGAAGTATCTGTAGGAGAGGTTACAGAGCAATTATACACTATGAACAGTAACAAGTTACTTGAGTTTGGACAAGATTTCTACAGAATCTCAGGAATACAACAGCTACTAATAGAGACACGTGAGCTCAAACCCAGTTGTGTTATACCTACAGTGTGAAGGAGGGAATATGAGCTCAAGAAAACATGTGGGCAACTAAACATAGTCAAGGCTCACAGCCATACCAGCCAAATTAGTCAAAATTGCAACAAAGACACAGTGGTCAACAGGCATTTTATAAAGAAAAATCCCACCACACATAATTCCTGAAGTGTTGCAAAAAGATCATAGAGGTTGATAAGGAAGCTCAAGGTATCAGCCTATTGGATTTCTAATAGGCCTCAAATAAATTTTAAGAAAACTAAGAAACCACAAGTGACAAGATCTACTGCATGGATGAATAGTTGATGGTCTGATTCAGCATGGTCCTTCCTACACTGTTGGGCTGTTTTCCTGAAAATGCTGATTTCAACACTTAAACACATTTCATTGCCTAGCATCACACTGTTCTACCAGATCCTGGCACACAAAAGCAAATGTAACATCAGAAAACTAATTCTGATAAATTACTTTAAAAAATAATCATAGGAAATCATTATTCCAAATTGTAATAATTTTCTTGAAAATACAATTGTTTGGTTGGGATACTTTTTGCCAGAGAATTACTGCAAATAGTTTCACTAAACTTACATATCATGCCCAGAATGCAGTCATGATAAAGTTTTTTGCTAGATTTGTTTAGAAAATACCCTTTGCTTCAGAGCGTTGACAGACAGAAGAACAATTATTGACCTTTTTTGACTTGGTTGCAGCCTTTCCACTTGATACACAACACCATGAATGAATGAAAGCAAGCATTACTTAAGAAATTACTGATCTGGTCAATGAGATTACTGTAAACAACTGGCTCCCTTATTTGAAACATGACTTCAATTGTATTTGTTTAGCTAAGCTGTTATGCATTTTATTTTGTGCAAACGCATTTACATTGTGTGACAGCTGCAGTTAGGTCTATGATGGCATGCATGAGGCAGAAAGAGCAGTGCAGGCATGTAAAACAATAATGCATTAGATGAACCCCCATAGAGAAAAAAAAAAATTTCCTCTTTCTCCCATTCTTAGGCATAAACTTCATAAACTATATCCCTAATGCCATGCTAGCACTTTTTTCTCTCTCTCATTCTCTGCTTTTTAGTCAACCATGTAAAACAACCTGTCACTGCATCAGTTGTTCCACTGCCTGAGACACACTGGTTGAAATGCCAGAATTTAAAAACATTTGGATTTTAAAGCTGTGAGACATGCAAGAATCAATGTTATATAAAAGTCTACCAAGTATTTAAACTAGTTTGCCTGGGTGCAATCTCCCTGTGCAGAAAACAAGACAAAATAAAATCTGTTAGTTAAAGGTGACAACAATTTGATCATATTCAAAACAATTTATAAAAGTATGTCTTGTAACCAAGTAACAATAATAAAAATGACTTGCCCAAAGTAACACTGTATAGGGTTTTGTTCTTGCTTGTTTAGGGTCTTTAGCTGTGTTTCTTGAAATTATTAGTCATGTATTTTATCAGCTGTTGATCAAATACAGCAGGTGGATGCACCAGACAGCAGCTTCTGGCCATCCCATGCAGAGAACCAGATACCTTACTCCTGTACTGTGGAAACAAGATACTCCTTGACAAAGTCATGCTCTTGATTCTCAAAGATAAACCTTTTCATTCTTGTTTTGCACAAAGAAGAATGTTACTCCATGCAGGAAACAGATGTGACAATCAACTGCTATATCCACAGAATAAGCCACTGGAGAATGTGTTGTTAAAACAAAAAAGGGACCTTCTTCAGCGGCCTGCTAGCAGAATTTGAGTCAATGCTGTAGAACAGTCTCCTGTCTTCCAGCGTATTAAAAGCAACTAAAAAGACTCTAAAAATCTTCAAACTAAAGTGTAGACAGACTGTAACACTTGGCACTGTGGGGATGAAAGACTTCACACAACCATAACATCATTCAAATCTGACAACTTTTACTCCCAACTTTTACTCCCAAGAATGGTGACAACAAAAGTCAGAAGGGACTGTGGAAAGAAATCTGCTCTGGTCTTTCTCCAGAGTTACAGTCTTCACTAAATGTGTGATCTGAGAGATTCAGCTAAACCATTACAAACAAAAGTGGCATAGATTTACAAGGCTTACGCATTTTCAACCAAATTTAAACTTTGTTTATATTTGTTTACTGCAATTGTGTAAAAGATCTATGATTTAACGTATCTTAAAGTGGAGAAACAAAAAACAGTTGAATCTGAAATACTTTATTAGGCATCTTTATTTTAATAAACCTTTTAGTCTTTAGAAAGTAGATGTTCTTTTCATTTCAAAAATTAAAGAGAAATATAAATTTATCCAATACACCCCTGTGGCAGAGAGAAGCAGGTATGCTGCACTATCCAAAGTTTGACCTACACACCTAGTTTTGCAGTAAGTTTTACTCAAGGATGCAAAAATAGCAACATCACTGGAAGGAAAAAAAAAACCTATTCCTACAAAAAACACACACTGTTCTCCAATAAACACCAAAAAATCCAAAATAAAAACACAGTAGTCTATTCAGATAGAACATAAGTTATCACAACATGGAGAAAGTGCATGAAATTTGAATTTTTAATCTACTAGAATTCATCAGTGTATTGACAACAAATTAATTTCACATTTGTAGAATATCCTTTTACTTTTCGGTCATGTTATAACTGCTCTTCTGAAAGCTAATCTGGTCTGTGGCCATTTGAATTGGATTTATGTGCCAGTAACTTCAAAAATAAACAACCAATGATGTGTGACTCTTTGATCTATTTTTTTTTTTCTTTATGGTTTTGGGGATTTTCTGCAAATATAAAACATGCCTACCAATCACCTTTTAAAAAGGTATTCTTCCTTTAGATTACAGGACAAGTTTTGTGTGTGAACAAATTCAGCAATGTTTTTTATTTTATTTTACAATACTGTTATTAGATGATATAAAATCTGATTTGTCTGAACTGACAAGATGTATAAATTCTCTTTTAATTTCAGGTGATTGCTCTAGACTTTTAAAGAGTTAGACATTAAAGCATAATAATTTGGAGATACAGATCACTAGCCACTTTTAACAACACAGACTGAAAAACTTACTTAAAGATTAAAAATCTTCACAGAATCCGTGTTTTCCAAATATAACTAATCTATTCATTTTAAACATTGTTTAGATTTGTTTTCATGAAAGAAAAGATTTGACAGTGAGTGGATTAACTCCAGGCTGTCAAAGACACAGCAACAGCTGAATCATCTTTTGTTTTTCCTTGGAGGTCAGAGGACTATGGAAACATTTAGAAAAAAAATCAGTCAAAACTACTATAATTCAGATATTTTTATCCTCCCAACATTAAACTCTTTTTTCCACCAACCACTTAAAATAAGTGCAGATTAATTCAACTAAACTGCTCAAGTGCTCCATGTACCAACAGATCCTTGGCTTGTGGGCAGCTTCGTGCTTCTCAGCTCTGACGGATTATTATTTCCTACTAAAGGCAGCAAGAAGGCTGCACCACTTATTGCATTTTGAGGGTTAGTGGGGTGTCAGAAAGACTAACACACAGTGAAATCCTATCTTCATGATGTAAGAGAGAGCTCATCTACTCATTTTAACTAAATCAAGGATTTAACTCAGAACATTAAGCCCCAGAAGAACTTGGTAACTTCAGTTTAAATGAATATCGAATTTAACTTTAGAAAAAATCAAATAAAATTTGAACAGGAAAAAAAATCCTTTATATGTAATATTCACTATTTCATAATTAGTCTCTGTCTTTATTAATTTAGGTAAGAAGAATTCAGTAGGAAAAGACTTCCTGCGTGGCAGACAACCCCATCTTATCCTGAAAACCCTACAGTTGAGCCAGCTACTTGGCAATCAGATCAGGACGTCCCAGTTATCTCTCACACACATTGAGACAGCCATTTTCAAAACAGCCCTCTGGGAAGCTTTCCTCTTGCACATATGAACATCTACAGGACTATTTTTTCCCTATAGCAGGTATGCTTTTCAGCAAGAATAGCAGTGGATCATAGTCTATTCATAAACCTGTTCTGAAACAGGCCTGTACACCTTATAAACAAATCTGGAAGTGACTTCCTGTAGTTTATTTCTGGTTATTAAAAGAAAAGTCAGAATAATAATGCAGGTGATCTATTAAACAACGTTCATTGTAAAATAATTTGCTGCTTCTTAGAAATCAAATTATTCTTATTTTATACATTTATTAAATAAGCTCTATAAAAATTAGAAATAATTGGGGGTTTTATGCAAAAGAAAAAGTAGGGCAGCAAAAGAAAAGCAGAACATGATGAATGGAAAACACAACATTTAAGGTTACAAATATATATCTTTGGGATATTCAGAATACCTTGGACTTACTGCAAGTGATGCTCTTCTCACATAATCCTTTCTTTTTAAAGAGCAAATACCATGATTCTCGAAAATAGTATCTACATCTAGACACTTCCGAGGAAACTTTTTTCCTTATTTTAAATTTAATGAGAAAATATAATTGCAAAAATAACAAGACACAGCTACTCATGCTTCTTAAATATCATTCAAACATTAAATAAACATTGAAATTTTGCTGAAAGGAATAATCTCTATGTAGCAAAAACTAAGGCATAAGTAGTTGTGTTAGATTATAAAGAAATAAAATTTTTAAAATATCAGTGATTTTAAAGCAATGCTAAGGCTAGAAATAGTCGTTTCAATCCTGCTACAAAACAGACAAAATGCTTTAAAGAAAGACAATATTTTAAAATGACACAAAGACATGCATTATCTATACATAGTTCATTTAAAAAAAGGAAAGAAGAAATATATTTTTCACTTGTTTTAACTACAGTGTTATTATTCTACAAAATGGGTTGGTCCTTAACATCTTGTCTCCATGCAGCTTATATTAAACAACTCACCAGATATTATAATTAAACTAATATTGGATGCTTATGCACAGACTGGAAATGGAAAATATTTTCAACAGCTATTCAAGTATCCTTTCTTTCTTTCTTTCTTTCTTTCTTCATAATATCTACTGGTGTTCATAAATTCTCTCAGACCTACCACCTTACTTTCTCTGCATCTATGTTCAGGAAGTCAGCATGAGCAATAATGCGATATGAGGACTTTTATTTTTTTCACTAATCAAAGATCATATATTTACCTTCCACAAGCATGTCTGGCACATCTGCTTGATATCTAGGTCCCACTCTGATTTCTCCCTTGTCTGCTAAAAGCGTTTTCAATGATGGATCATACACCAATGAATAAAAAAAAGTATCCTAAAAGAAAAGTCACATTTGCAACAAATCAGGTTTGCAAACTTGTAACACCTTCCATTTGGAAATTTGCATATTTTACAGAACACAGATTTGGTACATAAATCTTTATTTTACATAATACAAATGTTTCATGAGTACTGTTAAAAAGCTAATTGCAACTTCTCTCATTGCTAGGACTTACTTCAGAACAGAGCAATAATGAAAAGATTCATACACAAAAATATATCAATGGCCTTGAAGAGAAATAATATTAACTGTTTTCTGAATTTAACATGTTTCCACTCATAAGTATCTCTACCGTACTGACTTTCCATTATAAATAAGTCTCAAAAAAAAAACCCACCAAAACCAAAACAAACTACTGTCTGTGTAAACTTTTTTCAGACACTAAAAGAGTACTGCCAAATGTGGCACAGTCACATGAAGTATAGGCCAATTCCTGCTTTCAAAAATATTTTTACTGGTTATCAGTGGTTTGGTGTAGAAATTTAAAAATAAAGGCATGCTATTTTCAGTTAGAAAACACTGTCTTCCTGATGTTATATTAAGACATTCCAAAGAAAACTATGTTTATTTTGAAGGCATTTTGCAATACAGTTATCTTTCAAATTCTTGGGGAATCTTCTTCCTCTCTGGTAAAGTTAAGCATCCTAAGTACCTTCCAGAGGAAAGTGAGGAGATACTTTCCACACAATAAAAGAAAAAAAAGGAAAAAATAAGGCAGGGAAAAAAAAAAAAGCACCATGTAAATTCTCCCTTCAGTGTCTGCTCCAGGAAAACATTTCTATATTTTTCTTCTGTAAGATGCCACATTAATTACTTCAAATTATTTTCTAAATACAAACAGATTCGTAATAAACCTATCATTTCAGTGTGTCAATTTAATATTTATCCAATAATATTGCTTAAATCAGTGTTTTGAACAACATAATTTTTCTATCATCCAAGATATGATTTTTAAAGTATTGTTTGCGCATTTATTAAAAATACAGCTGTAAAAGAAAAATAAACCCATTCCAATATTTACTTGAATAGAAATCACAATTACCTCTTTCTCCAGGTATGACAGCACAGATTCTGTCTCATTCAGAAGTGCAACACTGCATTTTCCCCTATACAAACATAAGCAATAGTTACTTAGTAAAAAGTTCAAATTTCAAGTAAAGACTTTTTTATAAGAAAACAATCTAGATATACTTTAAACTTCTACACTAAAAATATAAAAGTATAAAAATGAACATTGCCATACTTTAAAAATACCAAAGTTAACATCAAATCAATAAAATAAATGGCTGTACTGACCCAAGCATTCAAATACATTGGAATTCCACCAAACCGGGAAATAGTTTCAGTAATGAAGAAGCAAAGAAAGAGAAGAGGTACAATGGCAAACAATAAATACACATATAATTAATAAAAAGGCCCGGATTCGAGAAATATCATGAACAAGTATGTTCAGTGTATAATTTGAAAACAACCCAAACTAGAAAGACTATAAGGTTTTACCTTTAAGGCTGTAAAATCAAAGGACTTTTCTCTTTTGAATGGAATTATTTTTAAAAATGAATCATGGAATTCTATTAGGTTTTTTCTATGCCTACATTAAAATGCTAATGACCACATTTCAGTGCAGGCTCAGTAGTGGTACAGACCTGACCATGTGTAACACAAGGACTTAATGCAATGGGAGTTTGACCCCATCACCCTCAGCCCCTTCTCATCCCCATCTTCCCCAGCATTGCCTTGCCTTAAAGTCCTGTGTGTCCAGCTTCTCTGCAAATAACCTGCAAAATTATTTTTAACAAATGGTATTTTAAAGAAACACTCATGGATGTGGATGAAAAATGTTAAGTGTGCTGAATCATCTTGCTAGCAACTTGGTTTTTTATGTCATCATTTACAACTGAACTACCATTATATATATATATATATATATATATCTGCATGTATATGTATATATGAAGATATATTTATTACCCCTTACATACAGCAGCTTGTATTTTACTCAGTTTAGTTGGTATTTGCCAGGAGGTTCCTGGGGCCTTGTACAATCAGCTACAGGAACCACGCCCAGAATATGCATCTCCCATCTTCTCTCATGGAACAGACCAAAATATAAATATATAAAGAGTAATTGTTTGCAGCCACCATCTTGATTTTAAGATAACACCAAAATGAGTATTGTAAAAACCTGGCATTCATGTCAGGAAATGCTGACTCTTAAGCTCAACCAGAGGCATTAGAAGCCAATTGCTAATGGCTGATCATTAAGGGAACATACCCAGCTAATGTCTTATTCATTGCCACTGCACATCCTGGGAAAGAGGGGTAAGCCACACATTACCTCCTGCAGTTCTCTTCCTTGTCATACCTGTCTAGAGAACCACACTACAAAGAGGAATGGTGGGCAGAGAAGGAAGAAAAGTCTGAGCACAACACACAACAGCAGAGGAAAAGCCTCCTGCACTGGAGAAGTAGGAAACCTTCTCAATACCCCATGGTGTCTTTCTTTGAAGGTTTTCTTGAAACTTCTGGCCTTGATAATTCCAGAGCATTCACTTCTAAAAATTAATTACATTGTAGCATGAAGTCAGTTTTCCAACTTTATTGTAATATTTTATTGGGGTTTTTTTGTCTAAAAGGCGAACCAGGCGTTTACCTTTTCAGTCTGTTTCTATTCCATACAGGTCTAATATGCTTTCTCTCTCTCCACTGCAGCCTGCTCTTATTTAACTCCAATTACCACAGGGGCATTCATTGCTTCACTGCCATTGTGACGGCAAAAGTATTTTATTGACCGACCTCATCTTTTATTGCTGGTCCATTAAAAAATTCATTTTATTTCATTAAGAGACAAGATTAATCTCTGCAGCGTGTCTTCTAAATGAGATGCTACATTTCTTTGCACAGCACTTTTAACCACCTAACAGCTGGAGTCACACAGAGGTCACATTTTGTAGGCATATATGACCCCTCACATGCATGGACTTTTGTCTCAATAAAGACAATACTAGACCTACAGTAGACACTAAAATAAAAATTAAAAAAAAACAACACAACTCACATTTGAAAACAGGTAAATCACACAATTCTTTCTAATTTTGACTCTCTATATTACAGTTATCCGTTTCTGTAATTTAGAAACCTGCAGTACTTACTACAAGTGATTTAGAACCTTTACCATATTCACAAAAGCCTACTGTTTATATAACTTCTCTCTTTCTTTCCCATCAGAGGAAAATCTTCTCTGTCTAGTTGCAAATGCTCTGCTGGGTTGAACCACGGATCTAATTCATTGTATTGTCTCCAGCACCTCTCAATCACGGATGCTAAGGAAATAACTTAAGCAAATATCAATTTGCAGTAATATGCCCCTTAATATTCTCCTACCACCACTGCACCTCTCACCTGTTCTTTAACAGTAATAATCAAAATGCCTTGGAGAAAAATTAATGTCATTTAAACCACATTACAACGTGACTTGGGAGATATTTCTTTAAAGGATGTATCTGAAAACCCATACCTTCTCTGAATTTAAAAATAATATTTCCCTCCTTACAGTGTTCTGGAGATTCATTCCTTAATGCTTTTATTTAATTTCAGATATTTGGGACAGACAGAGCTATATCAAACAAATAATCAATATAACGGGATAAAATCTGACTGTTCTAAACTAGACAGAGAAAAGAAAGGGGGAGCTAGCTACCTACAAAAACAAATTAAAGATATTGTACACTGCATTTACCAGATTATAAAATCAGCTACACACCAAAAAAAAAAAAAAAATTATACTCTCTTCTTTTAGAAATCCTACTGTCTTTGCATTTTGAGCATTATTTAGACTAACGGAATAAAATAACACAATTTCATTGTTCTGTTGGAGTCTCCTGCCTGAAATGTGTCAATAAACTAAACAAAACTCAAGTAAAAATTACAAGAAATTGCCCAGCTTAAAATAAATAAATAAATACATTTTTGTCTACTATTTTTTCACATATAAAACCTTTCTCTTATATGACTGTCTGATTTAAGCTATATTCTTCCAACAAGCAGCATTCTTGACTTAACTGGTATTATCAAGGTGAAGTATTAGTTAATAGCATCAGAAGGTCTTGATGTTAAGATGACATGTCTGGTTTTGACCTTTTTCTCAAATTAAAAATATTCAGAAAAACTCTTTTTACTTCCTACAGAATTAGGCAAAATTTATGTTCTAGGAATGTTGAGGGAAAGTTTCAACAATCTCAGCAATGCACAAGTAACAGTAAACAAAAAAGTTAGCTCTTATGACTTCATTACAGTTTAATTTTGATGAGATTAAGTTATGCCTTCAGAATCCTTTCTGCTCTTAGATGTACTTCATATTTAAACTGATCACAAATAAAAAGTTGTTCCATTGAGATGACAACAATGCCAACAAAACTTTTTATATCATTAAATCAGCCAGCAACAAAAAGTAATTTAGAGGTCTTGCAGCAAAAGGAGACAACAAAACTTGCCTATATATATGCTCATGGTATTTCCAGCTTCTATCATATAAACCACTTAGGATTCAATTTCTCCTCCTGTCCTAGTAAGCAGAGCCACAACCCATAACTTTTTTCTTTAAAGCATTAATCATGTGAAAGCTCTTTTCACATTCTACACCTTCCTTCACTCTCATTTGTTAGAAGCTTTTGTCTGCTTGTTTGTGTATTCCAAGTGACTTCACCAGTGGGCTGACAATTCCTGATCATTTACACCCATCAGCTATGGGATGCCTGACAAGCTATTTTTCCACGAATACAACCTACTTCCATAACTCAGCGAAGCCCTTCTGTTACAATATAGAAATGAGACTCACACTCTCTCCACAATAAAAATAAAAAAACAACTTTAGAAAAAGTGCTTTAATGATTTTGCAGGAAAGGATTTCTTCAACAGTCCTAACAGAAAGCCAGGATCATACAGTCCCAAAAACAAACGTCTAACCACCTACAACTCCAAGCACAGAGACGCTACTGAGGACTACAAGGAAATGGTAAGAAATACTAGTCATCATGGTAGATAAAATCCTCATTGTGGGGAACATAAGGATTTGTTTTCCTCCCCTCCCTATCTTAGGGAACTATTTTTCCTGGAATAGGTGGGGAACTCTTTACTGTGGAACAAAGAAAAAGAGAATTAAAAGAAATTCTAAAAAGTAAATGACAGCTTTACGAGACACTCATACGTCAGACTGTCTTGGACAATTCAATAAGGAGCTAATGAAAATCACCACTCTGTACAAGATGTCAGTTACCATGCCCATCCTGAAGGAGAGATTTCATAGAAAGCAGGCTAATACCCAAGAGATCTTGAAAACTAAAGACAAAAATGTACCATATTTCAGTGAGACCCAATAGAGGAATGAAGCGGGAACATACTTCAGACAAGAATGTGACAACAATCAATATTTAGATGAAAGAAGGGCAAGACTGCCATTACTAATCTGCTACAATGAAGGCAAAAAATGATGATAACCAGTTCAAGAATTTAAGTAGCATGAAAAAAGTTGTACCAAGGTTATTATACCAAACAATGTTATGAAAAGATTTCAATATAGTCTGGTTAAACAACCTAGAGCAAAACACCAAACTGCCCAGAAGATACACTTAAATGCCTTCTTGTTTGCACTGTCTGGGTAATTGTTCTTTAACAAGCTTTTTACTAAAGTAAACAAAAATACAGATTAAAATATTTACCAAAATTTAAAAAAACTGATGCAAACACATATTTTAAAACTATCAAAATGAAAAAAATCGAAATCAACAGCAACTGCTTCATCTTTTACAGTCCTTGTTTATTTCAGTGCAGCCCTAACTTTCAAACCACTGGAAGCCTCACAATTCCAGTTCTGCTGTTCTTGCAGGCTATTTCTTCATGTTTTCACCAAATGAGTAAGACAGCCCATGAGATACAATTTTTTTTTAAAAAAAAGGATTTCTTGGAACAGGAGGTATGCAAAAAAAAAAAAAAAATTACAGAAAGAAATTGCAAGAAACAAAACACCTGCTGCCTGTTAACCAGTATGAACGACAGGAGTGGAGAAGGCAACCTCATGGGTTCACTATCACACCAACAAAATCTCCTAATTGGAATGTAGATGCAGCCTGGGTGACAATGGCTTAGTGCAAGAACTCTCAGAACTCTGGGTTCCCACCAAGTCAATGAAACTTTACATGCATTGCTAATTCAGATACAAGCTGAAGAAAGAAAAAAACATAGGCACGACCCCAGAGACTTGGAAATAACAATTATTAATTGCCCTCCTGAATATGACAGAATTATGTTGGATAATTTTGTACAGATATATACCATTTGTATCTTGATGATCTGCATCAAGAAATGTTAGTGTCTCGGTAGACATTTGGAACACAGAAGCATGAGTCACTAGCTAGACAGTCTGAGAATAAAATAACAGGAAAGAATATTAGGAAATATTATGCTTGTGAGAAAAATCTGATTTGATTTTAACATATGCTATTACTTCAATGACAATCGGAGATTCAACTAAAGTGAAAGTGCATAATGAAGAGGGGTAGAAAGGAGCAGGTGCAAGAGTAGAACTCAGAAGTAATCTTTCCAATATCCAGCATAAAGGGAAAAAAGGTACAGATATTGAGTAAAGGAGAAGAGAGCTACCTTAACACTTTTTTTCCTGAATTGTCTTAAATGAGAAAGTGTTTTGAAGATTTCCCATCAAAATCCACTTTGAGCCAAGTCTCGATCCCTTACAAGCAGCCTAAATTGCAATGATGATCACCAAACCACAGAGTGGGAACTGTGGAGTCCAAAGAGCTTCTAGTAATTATATCAAATTGATTCCCCAGTCATGGCAAGTCAATTCTTAGAGTACTTATGTATTTTACTTTGAAGCACAATTTAAGGGGCACAGAATGGTGCTGACAGATACATATCAATGTCTTTATAGCAGATTTCAAGTTCTCAAGACTGCAAAGAGATTAACTGGGGAGCAAGCTATTGCACAACACTAAAAACAAAAAGATAAAAGCATCATCACAGTGATTTCAACCAGTAATCAATCCCTAACTACAGTTAAAATATAGTCAATCAATATTTAGAATTGACAAAAACAAAATCTGCATTGTATCGATTCATAATTAAGTGATTCAAGTTTGTCTCTGTTCATTTACAGAGCCATCTCAAACACGAAGAAGAAAACCCAAACAACAAACAAAAAATATTTGATAGGTGACTACTACTGGGATCTACGCCTCTGGCAAAATAATACCAATCTTCTAAAACATACAAGATTGTGTATCTGTGGCCAAAAGATAAATCAATAAACTTGGCATTACCTGACTAATACACACTTGATCAAATAAAATTAAAAACAGAATGCACAACAAACTGGACTACACACATCTAAATGAAACTAGTAAACGTCTGGCATCTAAACACGTGCATAGATCATATGGATGGCCCAGGCTTTTTATACTGCATGTGGCATTTAAGTCAAAAAATTCAGAGTTTTAATTTTAATTAGAGCTGGAGTGCTAATTTTGAGCACTCCAAATGGGTAAGACTTATAGACAGCCTCTTGGAGCAATAGTGCCCAACTGACATGGATTTGAAACTAATTAAAAGGTAAATATTTTCTCAATGTGGCCACAGTAAAACTACATATTTTGATATCTCAAAACAAGCATAACTGTAGATGTACTTTCTGTAAACTGGAAACTGCATTGCTGCAAACTCAAGTCATTGATATTTTTTCTCTAGAGATTAATTCATGCAAAAAGTAAAAAAACTGGTGCCTTTTAGCACAGCAGCAGTGATACACATGAACTGAACAAAACCACAGGAGGCTGGTTAGGAATGATTTTCCATAGAATCATGAAACCATTTAGGTTGGAAAACACCTTTAAGATCATCAAGTCCATTACAAGTTGCCCAGCTCAGAAGCAACGCACATCACTCCATGCAACTGAAAGTAAAAGTTCTGCACCTTATGAAAGGCTCCTACTTTGTAATTATGTCACTACAGGGAAACACGTATGGATTTTCAGATATTTAAGTGACAGTTTCCACTGATAAATACACTTTTTCTTACACTGTTACTAGTACTGGCTATTGAGCACATATGAAAACAGGATTCTGTCCTGAACTGAATTTTCATTTTAATTCAAGTAAGAATATTTTGAATTCTATTGGAAAAGAAAGACAAAAAAAAAAAANTTCTATTGAAAAAGAAAAAAAAAAAAAAAAAAAAAAAGAGTCAGACATGTTGACATGTTTATTTTTCAAAAGTCCCTTTGCTCCAAATAAACTCAATCCAGAAGGGAAGAATACCTTGCTTTACAATCCAAATGATCAGGTAAGCACATGCCTGTGCAAAACAAATTCACTCCTTATCCAGCCTGATTTATGCCAGAAAATAATCAGGCTTGTAAGTCTCATAGTAACCTTTTAAAAAGTAGCTAAAATTTGTATATATATACACACACACACACTGTATGCAGAAAATTCTATTTTGCCAGAAATGCCAAAACTGGAAATCCTGAGGTAATACCACTACATTCTAAAATGCCCTGTCTTGAAAAGTAACATTTTTTCTATAAAATGACCTTCCCTATCTGTCTTGAGCTTCAGATAATTTGTTGTGTTTTGAGTGAAGGAATCCCACATTCAGAAGAAAAGTATTTCTCTACAACTCAGTTTTATCACACAACTTTCTTTTTTGTTGGTCTTTCTTCTTCATGATCGCATAAGGACTCACTAATATTGATACTTCAAACAACTGAGTCATTTATAACACACCTAAAAAGCCGTTAAAGTTTGCAAGCATGGCATATTCTTATAAACTGCACATTCTTAAGCTACCTTTTCTGCTGTCTGCAAAGTGGTACCAATCAAAGTTCCTTTAGTCTATACAGGAGCGAGGGTACCATTTAACAACAACAAAAAACCACAATCCTCAAAATAACAAAAAAACACAATCCCTAAACAAACAATTAAAATGAACAAAACACCAAACTGAAAAAAAAAAAAACAAAAAAACACAAAAACAAAAAAACAACAAACCAAGAAACCACTGTGTTCTGGACTGCATTTCTGATCAGAATAATGTCAAAAGAGGGAAATCAAGATCCTTATAGACTGATACTTTAGAAGTTCAAGTACATTTTTTGGTACGCTTATGTGTAAAAATATGCAGAAGGTCCAAATTTCTTAATAAAAATTGAAGAACTCTTCTCATGATCTGATTATTTAGACGCTCTTTAATGTCACACACGCACAAGCATTCTGCAGAAATACTCACATTCTCCCCAGTCATATTAATCAGCTTTTAATAAAACTATCTTAGGCAATCACAATTTTTAAAAGGCTCATGAAGTCCTTTCTGTGTTGGAATAGACGTAATAAACCAAGCCAAGACTATCTTAAGACAGTTTGGAGGGTTCTTTTCTTGCTTTTGTCTTTTGTTTGTCAGTTTTAAAATAAAGGGTGTGTGTTAGATTTCGGAATCAAACCTCAGAAAGTTTTTCTGCGTTAAAGGCCATAGGTGTATAGAAAACTTGAATTTGCTGTTTATGCCAATCAATAAATATAATCCTCTAAAAAGCCTAAGAAACACTTAGTTTATCCAATTGCAGATAGAATAAATACTCCCCATTGAAGATTAGGGTGTTGATTTACTACAGTTATTTGAACAAACACCATAATGACAAACATCTACATAATGCACAGATATTCTGCACATGTAAAATGAGATGCAAGAAAAAGAATTTTTTTTTTTCTGAAGGGGATGGGGGTTGCTATTGCAGTATAAAGCAGCCCAAAAGATTCACACCCAATTTTATTATGACATCTGAGAATGCTTGGCTCATGTATGCTTTCCAAACACTAAAATATAATCACCATCGTCCCACAAAAAAAAAAAAAAAACCACATCCCGAAGACCAAAACACCATGTTAGCAAACAAGAAATAAGCAAAGATACCGAAATGGTAAGATGAACCTTGATATATAAATACATTCTTCTACGCAATTCATAAGAAATATTAAACTTTATAGCAATTACAAATGAACTTAGAAGGTAATGAAAACTTTTACAACCATCTAAACATGTTTAATACCTATTAACTCTTGAGATCTTAAGAATGAAAATTAAATTTAAAGTCCAAATCACAAGTCAGATAACCCAGTGCATCATTTTTCTACAACGACCCACTTTCACCACATGTTAAGTTATAAGGTGAATTTTGCAACACTGGAAAAGAATTTCAATTTACTGACAACTTCCACCATTTTCCCCCCCATAACTTTTCATGCCTTTTCAAAATGCTGTATTTGGTAATGTGCAAACATCTGAAACCCCAAGTACACAGCACTGGCTCGACTCAGCCCCTCTCGGGGATGGCACTGCTTACAGGAGCCACCTGCACCAATCCTGGGTGCATTCACTGAGTGGCATTAATGAAGGAGAGTGGCTCAGGGAGTCCGGCTGGCAGGACAAATGTGACAAGGACATGTGGGATTACAGAGCCTGGCGAAACTTCATCTGTAACACGCAGGGATTAGGAAGGAAGGAGATAATCTGCTGGAGGGGTGTTACTGACCTCACACATTTCAGCAGGCAGGGGAGGCAATAATGTCACTTGTAACTTGACAAGTAGGCACGAAGGTAACCAGCGTTGTGTTCGATCCCCAAGACTGACACATGAGCTTGTGCTGTGCCACACACCGTGACTCCAGAGTGCCGCTGCACCCAGCCAGGCAACTCCACCTTCTGAAACACCTTCCACTACAAGAACACTCTCCACAAGGCAGCATTGCCACATTTAATTACTACACTACCCACTGCTAATTCTTTTCTAAATCTGGCTCTTTGGGGTTTTTTTATGCCAGAACTTATATTACTCCCTAAAGCTACTGAAACAGCATAGTGATACCTAATTTAAAGGGGAGACAAGATGAAGTCTAAAAAAATCCCAGCATTTCTAACAAAACAAATTCCATATCAAAACAGTTACATATAATGTATATACAGCAAAATAAAAATATCAGAATAAGGTATGAAACTGTATTTCACTAATACAAGAGCAAACAAATTACATCAGAATTATTCAAAACCCAGAGTTGCAGACCAAAGAGCTCCAGAATTAAACATGCACATTAAAGAAATATAACCCACTAAGATAACCCTAAGATAACTACGAAGTAACAGCAACAGCTGTATAAATGAAACATTACTGTATTTGGAATTGTGAACTAGGACAAAAGTAACCTTAGTGATAGCGTTTTTTTGGAGGGGAAGAGGTGTAATTTCCTCTGCCATTCAGTTTGAAAAATGAGATTGAAAAAGGGTAAAGTTAACAAAAGAAGAAAGACAAAACAAAAGCAGTAAAACCTTATTAGTAAAAACTAAATAAAAACATACCAGGTAAAATCCTTTTAATTCCTTAAATTACAACAAAAAGGCAATTACAGTCAGATACTTTTCTTGGCTGAAGATGTTGGGAAGAGTTCAAGATCTGTAGCTGTCAGAAACCTCCTCCATTCTCTTAAAATTGACTCATATTTTTGCTCTTCCTTCCAGTGGAGTTCAGTTTTTGTGTTCTTTCCTCTTCCTTCCAGTGGAGTTCAGTTTTTGTGTTCTTACTCTTGAGAGAACTGATCTCCAACCTCCATCTTCCACTCTATACCAGTGTACCATTTACTCCTGTAAAACCAGTTTTTCCTGTCTAAGGGCTAAAACTGCAGGTGCTTAGAGCAAAGGCCCACATCATGGAGCTACCCCGACTTTTACTGCACAAATATCGCCTCGCTTTCTATATAGAGGCAAGTGGCTTGGTAGAACAGTGACAGCAGAGAATGTCCTTGAACCTGATTTTAGAAAGGCCTGCAGTGTTCCAGTGCTCTTCAAGCAGATTGGAAACATATGGACTAGATAAGTAGACAATAAGCTTGGAAAAACCACCAGACTGAAAAGGCTGTGGTGAGTGATATGAAGTCCAGCTGGCAGCTGGTTACTGGGGGCATCCCCCAATTGCTGACACTGGAACAAACAGTTTAATATCTTTATTAACCTGAATACACTTTCAGCACATCTGCAGATGATATTAAACTGGATTTGTTCGCTCTTAAGGTATGACAACGAAAAGGAGAAATTCTACTGCTTTGTTCAATTAGCTAATGAAAAGATGGATAACTAAGACGGAGCCAGGCTCCTTTCAGAGAAACATAGTGATAGGACACAAGGTAGTAGACACTAAGTTTCAGTACATGAAATCCCAGACAGATGACAGGGAAAAAAATTCACCACAACAGTCATCAAACACTGAAACAGGCTGTGATATCTGCATCCTTGCGTATTCTGAAGTACTGACAGAAAAAAGCTAGAGGAGTACCACCTTCTCAATGTTTCTATCTTCTTTACAGGACAAGCTAATTAATAAAAGTTAAGAAAACTACTGAGAATCACAGAATGCGAACACTAGCAAGTTAAAAAGCTAAATAAGGAATATTTTATAGTGTATTTGCCTTCTTGTTTCTTTTTAAAACAGAGTTAAGGTTGTTGAAACGTCATTGGTCTACATCAAGCTTGTTCCAGAATTTTTCTGGTAAAGGTCTTAGTAACACGTGACAGCACAGTCCTATAACATTCATCTGTTCTGAAAAGTAGATGCAAGTCATCAGTCTGCTTTTGCCTGTTGTGCTGTGTGGCATGTACTATGAATTCCCATGTTTTTCTGCCTTCTTTGTGAACTATGTACTGGAGAGCCTCTACTGTATTTGCTCCCTGAGTTGTGAGGTGAGAAGACCTTTACAACACTTTTTCTATGTAATCTTCCCTCTGCAAGGAGAATACCTTATTTCAATATCTAAATGCCAAAGCAAAAGAAACTGCACAGGATTATTATCTCCATGCTATAGTTGGAGCAGCAGAAAATTGACAGTTAAATGACTTTCTCAAAGTCAGAACAAGTAGCTGAATCAAACACAGGAAATTAATACAAAAATTTCCAATTTCCAGTTTTTGTGTTGCCAGCACGAGAGATAAGCAACATCTCTTCTCTGTGGTGCCCAGTGACAGGACCTGAGGGAACGGTGTTGAGGGAGGTTTAGGTTGGATATTAGGAAAAGGTTCTTCCCCCAGAGGGTAGTTGGGCACTGGAGCAGGCTCCCCAGGGAAGTGGTCACAGCACCAAGCCTGACAGAGTTCAAGGAGCCTTTGAAAAATGCTCTCAGGTACATGGTGTGACTCTTGGGGATGGACCTGTGCAGGGCCAGGAGCTGGACTCAATGATACTCGTGGGTCCATTCCAACACAGAATATTCCATGATTCTGTGATTTGCCAATAAGAGAGAAAATAAATATGCACATACAAAGTGTTTCTTTTATTGGACAATATATACTTTTTTCAGTAGCTTCTAGACATTTATGGTCTGAAATAGCTGGGGGCAGCTGGATGTAATGAGAAAATGAAAATTCCTTAAGAATGCAATGTAAGAATGTATTGTTTCACACTAAACTAGACTCCCTCCTGTCATTGTGGAAAAAATCTTTTCCATTTCTAGATTCATCATCTACTTATCCCAACACAAAAAAACCATTTTCTTGACTGCTAAACAGAAGATGACACGAGCACCTATGGCATTAACATAAAGAAGTCAACAAACACTTTTTGAGCTTTAGCAAGCCTCTTGCTACATTAGCATTAAAGGAAATTTAAAACAATACTTGAAATGCTCGTGCAACATTTAGCCAAACTCAGTCATGACTTCTTCACATTTACTGAAGTTGTGGTAATTTTAACTTGACATGCACGCAGCCCTAAATTAAACTAAAACAAATAAATAAAAGTAGATACTAAAAAAGCAAAAAAATCTACTAAAAGTAGATTTGCCTGCTTTCCAAACCCATCTACTGTTTTCTTGGACAAACAAAATGGTCAAGGTACTTTTGGCCAGAGAATAACTAAAAAAAAAAAAAAAAAAAAAAATTAGCACTTCCAAAGTAGTAACAGACTGACTTTCCACCAAATTATTAGCTGATGCTCTAACTGGCAACCTAGAGCTGTGAGACTCTTGTCCCTTCTAAGGCTCAAACATCAATTAACAGAAGGAAAAAACAAAGGCGCTTCCAAAGCAGTTCATGGGACAACCTGGCCCAACTCAGCTAAGATCAATGATACCCTTTTGCAAGGCTGAAGCATTCAAGCAGATGGGCTACTGGCAGGCAGTCCACCCAGCAGAACACAGATAAATTGTATTTACTACTTCTTACCTGATATGCGTTGCTGGTAGGGACTCATACTGGCGAGAAAGGAAAAGCTCTCTGTGCTTCAACTGATGTTTCTGTTTATCAGTCAAATCAACCTCAATTGTAGTTTCAGACTCTTCTTCAACTTCTTCTGCAGAGAAGCAGAGCGTAGGTCGAAATTAACTCTGTTGCATAACATCATTGCAACCATTTCATTTGACATCCCCCCCACCCCTTAGCAACCTCTTTTAGTATTTCAAAGAAAAGATGAGTTTAAGAAGACTACAGTTTATGTAACTTGACAGAATGTTAAGTATTTTGAATTATACACTTCTACTTCGACTCTTCAAAAAATTATGCTCCTCTCCTACTACGCACTGATGTCTTTCACACAGTTTAAGAACAACCCTGTCAATATTACTCATTCTTTCTTCATCTTCTTTCCGCTGCTTTTTTCTCTTGCTTGCTGACCCGTTTTGGGTTTGGCTTTCCCTTGCCAATATTACTAGTACTAAAACTTTTACAGAAGTCCTGGAGAAAGGACACTTTCTACAGACTGAAATTTACTAAACATAATTGCAGTCTAAGACTGCAAAACTAGTCTAAGAAAATTGAAAAAGCCTAGTGCCTTCCATGAAGCTAACCTTCTTAGATACTGACAACAAATGCAGTGTATTTACATATTTAAATAACATTTAAAGTTATTTCTATTTTAAGCAAGACAGGAAGAAATAAAAGCAGATACTAGAAAGAGTCACATATAGAGTTGAAGGGCAATGTTGCCAGTGCTTGCTAACGTCACACAATGGCAGGCTCTCCAAAAGAGCTATCCTGGGATCTTGATGGCTGAAATCTGCCTTCCTAGTGGGTTCTTAGGACATGTAAAACTTGAATCTGTATTTCCTCTAGCATACCCAAAAAGGCAAAAAGTCTCTCTGAATAATAGATGCAAAAATACAGAGCCTTTAATAACTTCTCTAAGATTTGGCAACTTTCTACCTGGTAAATTATCCATCATCTGCAAAACCAAGTATAGTTCACAAAATATTTCTCAGAAACTCGACAACAGAACTTCAGTATGAGATAGTAATTCACGTAACTACCTACAACAGAGGACCTCACCCGCTCTACTAATAATAACCATTTTTACAACCAACCTACAGACACTATTTCAAAATGAAGCCTGCCTGCATTCTCATAGCAACCACAGTTCTCTCCAAATGCAACACTACCACTTTTTTTATCATGCCTGTGTGTAGTTCATTCCACTTCTAATAGTTCTTTTCACAGAAGTGATATAACAACACACCCTGATATAACCAACTTCTTCAAACCCAATTCCACTTTAAGTCTATATTGCTGTAGACACCCCCATCCCCTTCCTTGTTTCGGCATGTTTTGTGGAGAGAAAGAAAAAGAAAACAAAAACAAAAGCAAGCATTTCCCGTCTCACCTGACAACCCACAGCCTCACCAGGCACATGTACAGGTTCAAGTCAGATTATAACTCAACTCAGAATTACTTTGCCATCTATAATACTGTCAATAAATAATCTTTTTAAAAATCTATGCCAAGGCAAGGCATTTTTTTAATCAGGCAAGTAATTATTAAAAAAATAGAAATTCATGTTAAAAGGCTAGTTTTGGCTAGCATAGAGCTAATTTTCTTCACAGTTGCTAGTACAGGGCTGTGTTTTGGATTTGTGCTGGAAACACTGTTGATAACACTGGGATGTTTTTGTTATTGCTNNNGGGGGGGGCACACAAGGAACTGGGAGGGGACACAACCAGGAGAGCTGACCCCAACTGACCAAAGGGATAGCCCACACCATATGGCATCATAAACAGCATATAAAGCTGGGGGAAAGAAGAGGGAAGGAAGTGGGGACATCTGGAGTGATGATGTTTTGTCTTCCCAAGTCACTGTTGTGTGTAATAGACCCTGGCTGTCCTGAGGATGGATGAACACCTGACCGCCCATGGGAAATGGTGAATTAATTTCTTATTTTGCTTTGTTTCTTAATTCCAATTCTCTCCCGCATCACACCTGGGGTAGTGAGCCAACAGCTGTGTGGTGTTTTCTTGCTGATTGAGGTTCAACCACACCAATGTTTCCAGCAACTAATTTCTACAACTGTTTATTAAAGTGACCATTAAAAGCTACATTTTGATTTCCGAGTTCAAGCCTTAATATTTGTTCTAGTTACACTTGGTTTGGGGGTTTTTTTTAAAGCAATTTAGGCATCCAAACACAAGTTTGGTTGACATATCAAAAACATCTGACTGCAGATAAGGCAAAAAACACAAGACAATACGGGCCATTATAAAGTGGTTGCAGGAACCCAGAGATGATACTCCAGAGTTTAAAATGGCTTTAGACACCTATGCTCACCTCAATATCTTCCTCAAGTAAGAATTTAAATTAAAAAATTAAGAAGAAAACCCATCACCTTCACTCGAATTTATTATACTAATTTTAAATAAGACATGAAAATATTGATCCAAGAGCCTGAAGCTGAAGCCAAATGTCTCTTAGACCCATCTCTTAAAACACTCCAAACCTAAACATAAAACAATCTAACTTTTTCTCTTGTATTTTTAGAAATAAAACAGACGTTTTACAGATGATGATCTGACAAGCTCAGTAGTAAGTAGAACAAACCATGGCCAGACACAGAACGGTTCCATTCACTCAACACAATTTACCATCAGGATAATTTTACAATTTTCTGCCTCAGCGTTAAAATATTAAACCAATACTAACAGTAGAATTTAGTAAAACAAGTAATAGTTAGTCCCTGTAGTCAGACAAACCTGTACATGGAAACTGGATAGCGTAAGGAAGGGAGAAAGCTAAATTTGCTTGATGGCAATACAAAGAATTCTGCATCTGAAGAAACCTTGAGAGATGCTTTTGAAGCAGGTTTTTGCAATGATCAGGCTTAACACCTGTTAGAAGGAAAGTGGTAACAACCTTGCAGAACTTTTAGAGATCTCTTCACATCTTTGACTTGATTTACAGCACACATGAATTTCACTTACCATCCAAGGAGAGATTATTTCTCTCAAAAGGAGTGAAATGGAAGGTACCTACAGGAAATCATCAAGTAGCACCAAGCCAAGGACATTTCAGCACTCAGGAAGGAAAGAAAAGCAATAGCTCAGAGTGAGCAAATATTTTTATGCAGCAATATGGTGATGACATACACAGGTCTCATTGTTCCATGATTACAGAGACCAAAAAAAATCAATGTAAAATTGTTCATCTTAATATTTTGAAAGTCTTAGGTATGACTCCAAAGATGAATACAATCACTTTTTGAAAATTACACAATCCCTTTTAAGCCTTGGGCAAAATTTAAGATAATGCTGTTTTATAGTATTTTTCCTGGTTTACAAGAAATACTTCATTATTTAAAAGAAAATTCCTGGTAAACAAAAGCAGGCATCTTCAGTGAGCTTTTAAAGCTTTTAGTTTATTTATTATATGTGGGCTTTCTAATCATCAGTAGTAAATAATTACTGTGATCCTGAAAACCAGAGTGATCTAGTGATACTTTCAGTGACAGTGCTGCAACTTTCCTTTTCCCCTCTGATGTAAATGAGATTTAACTCAGTCAAGCAATGGATACTGGAAAGAAACTGTAATCCTCACTCATGTTACATATGCATCACCACTTCTAAAAACATTATGAACTTCCATTTAATTTCTGGAATTTGCTGTTAGAACATGGTAGTGTTAGTGAGCCTGAGAAGAGAGAACTGTCCATGCCACCTAAACTTTGTATACAGTGTCTTTTTCACAGTTTTGTGATGAGTCAAGCTTGCTATGAGGACGAATTGCTTGTTTTTGCAACTAAAATGAAAATAAACGGAGGGCAAGTCTCTAGCAATACAATACTCTTATTTAATATAAAATTCTTTTAAAATAATTTTTAAAACGTCCCGAAAGACATTTAAATGTTTAAATGCAACTCCAACAACTGTATTGTTAATCATCAGCTAGCAAACAAGGTAAATTCCGTGGACATATTACTCTTCCTTAACTAAATCAAAATAATCCTCCGTGTGCTCCCCTTGCATATTGCAACAGAGCATAAGAGAGACTAGTTGAAACATTGAAGACTGTCTCCAGGGAGTAAATCTTCAGTATTAAAAAAAAGGAAAACGTTCTCCCTCTCCTGCCACCAAAACGCTGACAGCATCCTTTCCAGCTGGAGTTGAAATCTGGATATTCAACCAAAAATCATGGAAACAGGCTGGAAGGGGCCTCAGAAGGTCTCTAGCACAAACTACTCTTCAAAGTAGACTCAGCTGTGAGGTCAGCCCTTGTTAACTCAGCAATCGAAAATCTCTGAAGACAAGAGACCACATAATCTCTCCATCACCCAGTAAGGATGAAAAAACTTCTCCTTGTATCTAATCTGTATCACTCCCATTTAAATTTAGTCACTGCCAAGGTCCACCTCTTCCCTCTGGTCTATAACCCCCTCACAGGCACTGGGAGTTCACCTCTTCTCCAAGCTGAGTAAGCTCAATTCTAGCTGGCTCTCCTAGAAGGGCAAGTGCCCATCATGATGGTTTTTGCTGAATGCATTCCAACTGATCAGCAACTTTCCGTTATCAGGAACCTAAAACTGGATGCGACATACCTGGATGTGATGCAAAGGGTGCTGAATAATCAGGGAGCATAATCTCTTGCCTTGATCTACTGGCTTTGTGCCTGGCAATACTGCCCAGGATGCTCTAGGCCAACTCCCTTTGTGGTCAGGGAGTTGTTGTCTGCTGGCAGCCTCAGGGCCTTTCCTGCAGAGCTGCTCCCCCAAGCCCCTCTGTTCTCATCTTATGTCCCTGCCAGGAGCTCTTCTTTTCCAGGTGCAAGACTTGGCATTTGTCCCAACTGAACATCTTCATGGTCTTGACATACCACTCCTCCTGCTTTCTAGGAATCCCTGAATACCAGCCCTTCCCTCAAGCCATCGCGTGGTCATCCCCCCCATTCTCATGTCACCTGCAACATGGTAAGAGTGCACCATATTGCCTGCTCTAGTCACTGGTAAACACAGGTCCCCACAGAGATTCCCATGGAACTCCACACACAGCGTAAATGGTTAACCACCACCCTCTGACTCAGACCATGCAATTAGTTTTTTATTCACCTAGTTGTCCCTTAATCCAGGTCAATTTCAATTGCTTGGCCTAGTGAGCCTACCAAGAAAAAAAAAAAAAAAGAACAAGAAAAAGAGAAAAAAGCAGAAATAGGAGGCTAGGAAAACATAATGGGAAAAAATAAGACTACTCCTTTCAACAGCAGCACAGACCAATGTTGAATTAAAACAGCAGAGTACCCAAAGCTAAAGTGCATTAACTTTCTGCCTCTTAAACTTAATTGCTTCTACTCTTGAAACCATATCTCAGCTTAGCTGCATCCGGCTCATGCAAGCTTAGATGGAGAGGTTCAAATGACCACCTGAGTTACAGCCATTTCACCGTTTGCTAAAACACTTTTAAAATTGTATTAGATCAGTATGAGATCAGAATTCCAAGTTCAAAGAAAGCCTCACATTCAGAAAACTTTCCAAACCTTGTTCCTTTCTTGTATACCTTTTTCTTCAACACTCAGTCCAAAAAATATACACATCTCAGGTGTCAACCACATATTTTCAAACCTATAGATATAAAGCTGAGAATGCTGGAGAGCAGCAAGTTTACCACACACATCAAAGGAAAGGTGCATAAGTCTCTTTAAGCTTAGATGGTTGTGGCAAAACCTTCAAATGCACATTTGACAGTTAGATGCTACAGCAGTAACAATTATAAATATAGATTTTGGGGGAGAGGGAAAATCTAATTACTGCCAAATTTCATACAAAAGAAAAACAGCAAGTCTAACCATCTGAACAACTTTATTCAGACTGTGAATGAAGAGCTCTCTTAGATTAGCAGTTGGCCAATTTGTTCATGTGCATGAGGCTTCTTGCCACGTTTCATTGTACTTAGTTGTGGTATTTAACCACCTAAAGCTGTAGTAGGGCTGTTTAATCAACCTTGTGAGCCAGACTATCCATGGTTATGTTGTTAATTTGACTGAAGAAACGTTTCCCAAAGCTGAATTAATTAGCTTTACTTATAGCATGTCTGTTGCAATGTTCAGATGACTGTTAGTATATCTAACATCAATTTGATACTTGCTGTTACTTTCAGATAGGATAAGGAATCCAAAGCACAGTTTGTACGGATTACAAGTTATCTAAGTAACATATTACTGTCTAAAGTATGAATCTGAGCAATTTTGCAGGTAGGAAAAAAAAGTGATCACTTGTGTTTACAGGGAACAGGTCTACTTTTAATTCCTGCTGAATAGCATGGATATACATATGGCCTCCAAGGGATTATCCAGTTTTCCTACATAATTATCCAGGTGATCCTCCCACACTACCTCATCATTATTTTTCTAAAGGAGGTCACAAAACAAAGAAATAAATGCTGTACAACCATTAAGGACTAATATGCCACACCTACTCTCCAATAATAAAAATTACTTCCAAAATAATGCAAAATAGTTTTTTGGGTACTTCAAGTAGCATATTATGATAATAACAATTTCCAGGACAACAGTCAGTCATAAGCAATTGGGCAACTATATCATGTTTATCACAGGCCTGGAGCAAAAATATTTTATGGAAACCATCACACCTTGCATTAGTAGAAAAGTTCACCTTCCAAAACTTGATGGGTGGGGGTTTTTTGATAACTGGTTCTGGAGGTTTTTGAGAGCAAGGAGCTTGTGGGTGGAAAGCAAGGAAGGATTACCTCCATGAGTAGTATGAATCATGATGTGCTACGTTAATAAATAGATCCTAATAAATTAAATATAACATGAATAAATGCAAGAGCAAGCACAATAGTTCTTTAACCATTTTTCAGCACTGCAAGCAGGTTTGTAACAACACTACAGAACAGAAGGGTCCCACAAAAGTATGAGAACAATAACATGCAGGCAGTGGTGAAAAAGCTGTCCATTCTGTATCATAAAGCTCAACTAGATTTTCCCCTTTTACCTGATTTCTGTATCACTGATTCAAATGCAAATTCTGCCAAACGAGAAAATATCCTGTTACAGGGCTCAGATTGTGTTTGGTCATGTGTACATGTGTATGAACCGGACAAAGCTGTTGCAGGATGTGTGAAGCAACAGTCCTGTAGGGTGTTTCTTTAAGCAGCTCATTAGCAGCATCAAGCAGCAGACTCAAAACTTTGTCATGGACACTGCTACTTGTAACAAGATGAATATCCAATTACTGGTATCCAGCTCATCAGCTGAATCAGAAGTCAATTAGTAGTTTTTCCAAAGTGCACATATGTTTAGAGCTGTGTGGGAAAGAAAGGAAATTTTAGTTCTACCCTCAAATCCAGGCTGGCAGACCACCATGCACAAAAGTGTACGTGGTGAATCTGACAGTGTCGAAGAAATCATTTTTTAATCCATCATCCTGCTCAAGAAATACAAAGGCTACTTGCAACACTGCCATGTAACCTGCATGAATAACTATTACACCTGATTTTAAGAAAAGTGAGGTCTGTATCTTCCATTTTCCTGAGACAGCTGCTGTTAATACTTTTTCCCAGCACTTAGATTTTCACCATTTCCCCTTGTAACTCCTGTTCATACCTTGTTAAAACAAGCTTGTCTTTCCTTTAGCATAGGCAACAGGTCTGTTTGATCTAGTTGGTTAACAACTTGCATGGTTGTCTCTCCTTAAGAAAATGCAGTGTGAATATATTAAAAATAATAAATGTATCATGATAAGAACTAAGCACACAAAAAATCTCTTGTTTTCTGTACGAATCCAGAGTCCAGGTTTAAGATCTACACTGGCATTTTCTTCCACTGTGTGACAATAACCACAGAGTTTCAGAGATCTAAACTGCTCTTCTAACATTCAGTTCACATCCTCAAAAGCCGATAAACAACTTTTCAAAAATTGTTGGCAGAGATGAAAAGGCACAGATTGTACAAGCACTCTCCTACCCCTACTCAGAATGGCATATGATTCTGCTTATAAAACACAAATTATTTATCCTCTACAGTATCTCTTTACAGAAGGACTGAATTTTGTTGGATTTTTTTGCAGGAAGGAAAGAAGTAGGGAGAAAATAAAAAGAAAGAAAAGGAAAAAGAAAAGAAAGAAAAGAAATCATAGAAAAGGATTTGTTTATCCTGCTCTTGGGTAAACTTAAGACACATTAAGGCTCTGTGTGGGATTAAAAAATGAGAAGAATATTATCCAAGTGAATGCCTGCTCGATGTCAACATGGTAAGAAGGCTTTTCTGTCTATAGACCTGACAAGACAACCAGGGAGAGGAGTTCATTCACTATGATGGTCTGTGTAAGGCTTAAAGGATCATTTTTTTCCATCTTTTTTCCATCTTCAACTATGTTAGAGATTTACCTTCCAGGATACATTATTTCCTTGATGCCTGTACAGAGATAATGAGATCCTAATTTACAAGAACTATACATATGAACTGAGAAAAGTGTACAGAGATATGAATACATGTATTACTTCAAATAATTAAAGCCTTTTAATTTATTAATTCTGATGCCAGGAGGAAAAAATAAACAAACAAAACAGTGTAGGAATAAACATCACTTTGTATTAACTAGTCAAATTTTAATACATATGCCATTCCCAAGTAAACCAATGAAGTTTTTCTTCTCCTCTCAGTACTTTGCTTTGCAGACAACACGTTCAAATACCTTTCTTTTTTTTTTTGCTTAAGTAAAATATCAAAAATCTTCACTTATTCATATCATACATGGTAAATGTTCAGTATTCTGATTCTGGCTTTTTTCCCTCTTATTAAAAACAAAAAGAAAGGGGAGAGCATTATGAAAGTATATGAAGCTAGTCCCCATTTGAAGGCAAATATAAATATAAAAGCTGTCCATATATCAAAACATTTTTCTTGTATGATAGTTGGCAACTGAGTCCTTGGACTCTTGAGGGCCTACTGAGAATAACTGCATCAGGATTTCACTCCTGACAGCAGCATCAGTCAAAGGATCTGCCTAAAGGAGCTGTCATACAGCAAAGGGCCGCAGTACCCTGTAGGTCTAGGTTACAGGTCACTGACTCTGCCAACACTATTTCTACCCTGGTTTAAGCCAAAACAAGGCTGCACTTTGAATACAGGAAACTGTAACATGACTCCCTTCAGCACTGCATATCACTATCACAATCCTTCACAAAAACAAGAACAGACAAATTAAAAATTAATTCTATCATTCAGCATATCAAAAATGGGAAGATAGCTAATTTAGTTGTGCTGGTTTTAACCTGCTGTACAAGTAGAAAAGGCACATGCACTCACATAACCCCTGGATATATGAATGCATAGTGCTCTACACATAGCCCAGCAACTATGCATCCTGCAGAGAGAAGACATCCTATGTACTGTGATAAATCTTCAATCAGGTTTTGGATTCAGGCACTAGGTGATAGTCAAAATGAACTACTTAGCTCCCCAAAGTCTTTTAGGAATTTGATAATGTAGAACAGACTTTTACTGAAAAAAACTGTGCTTTTTACCACTCAAATTTTTTTTTTTGCTCATGGGAGTGATGTATTCTACTTTAGTACAAAACAATCTCTCTGCAGGGATCACAGAATCATTTGTGTTGCATATCAAAACCAGAAGCAAAGCAGATTCACACTACAAATCTTCACTTGATCAGAGAGGGTTACAAACAGTAGCTGAGATAAAAAATAAAATACTGATCAGACAGACAAACCGCACTGCGAAACAGCACATCCACTCTGTCATGCCCCAAACCACATGGAGTGGGTGGCCAAACTCAACATACTTGCTAACTTTGAGTCCTGTTACTTGTGCAGGCTACATTTAACAGAAAGATAGTTTACAGACAAACCACACAACTACTTTACACATTAATCTTATCTGCTACTTCTACCTAGTCCATAGTACCTCACATCATATATATATATATATCTATATATATAATATATATATTTTATATATAGATAGATAGATAGATAGATACAGACACATACATTTATATACACACACAGCACTGCATGAATCAGCTTGGGTAGGAAACACTACATTCATTCTCACACAGAGCCTTGCCCAGGCTACAACGCTCCACCTCTATCATCATGTGTGCAGTTACAGGCATGCATGAGTATTACTGCAAGTATTGCAGACTTCATTCCACTGCATAATACAGACATTCACGAATTACTGCTGGTAAGCCTTTAAATCATCAGACCTGATTCCCAAATCACACATTGAACTGCCACTGCATGATGGGAAAAAGTCTTTCTATACTAATACAGTGTTTACATCATTCAGATTTATAAATTATATAAACTACTGATTCAATTAGACTATCAGAGAACTCTTTGAAGATGTGAAACGCATCTCTAATTGGAGCTTTACAGATAGAGATAATCTAGCAATGGTTTTGTAGTCTAAAATTTATGCCTCAGGTGCTTTGGTACAGTGTGGGTGCACTGGCAAGAAAGTGGGAAAAGTCACTTAAAATTAGGAGCCCAGAAAAAAAAAAAGAAGTAGAACTATTTGAGATTATGGAAATTTAGAAGGTGTGATACATCCTATTAATCTTCATGACCCAAAAAGTTATGATCAATAATATCAATTTAAATCCTACAAGTATTTTGGGCTTACCAAGAAAATGGTGTAGGATCACTTGCCTGCACAATTAAGAAACATAAGAAACATGAAATAGGCAGTTAAAACAATTACATGTTTTCCACAAATCAAAAGAAACCCTGAACAAGTACAGTAATAATGGTACATGTATTTAAACTTGACCATGAGGAAATGAACCCCTTAGGGGGGGTTCCCCACAGGGAAATAGGGGACTGCACAAAGCTTTGGCAATTTTCTCTGAGTACTGTCTCCCGCTAAAGACTCGAATGTGAAAAATTTATTTTGGGAGTAGAGCTCAAAAAAGTTACACCTTTTGTACCCTACTGAGTTCTTTACCAAGGAAACATACTAAATAAATACTTTTGGTATTTAAGTATTAAAAATAAAAATTGAGCTTCATATACCTATTAAACAGTTTTAAGCATAAATATGAACTGATATTTTACAGCTTTCCACTCTTCACAGCAAATTCACAGAATTAATCCAGATTTTAGGTTTAGTTTGTTTTTACACTCAGAGAAATTGGCAGCAATGTATTCAAGCCTTTTAAATTGTGTGTTAAGAAAACAAGATTTTTGAATTTGAAAAAAAATTAATCTACACACACACTTGCCCATATTTATTCTTTGGAGGTCTAAAGATGAAGCTAGCAGTTACTAGCTAGACAGTTCATGCAAAAATTCAGATGCAGTTATACAAACTGTGTGGAGTGGACAACTTTTTACATGTGAAGAATCCATGCATGATCCAAACACAGATCACACATACTCAGGTGAAAAAAAATGTACTTATGCAAGTTTTCCACAAGAGGCAAGCACTCCCAAAATTCAGAACTTAGTTGTAAATCCATTCACTCCATTAAGAGAAGGTCATTAACATTCACGGTCTAGCAGGTCATTCTGCGCCAAAGGAGAAGCCTGAACCAACACACAAGTTAATAATTCTACAAGATACTTGGGGCTGACAGTAAACTTGTTAATGAGACAATATAACTACTAATTCTAAAATGTCAGTCACGAAAAGAAGACTCATATATTGTCAGAAGCAAAACGCTCCTCATTACTGCTTCTTTATTGCTCTTACTGTTCAGGGGAAAAACATTCACAAGTTCTTGAACAAAAATCAAATGAACAAAACACATAATTTATGAGACTACCCAAAGCACCCTTGAAGAGAATAATTGGGAGCCTTGAGACAAGTTTCTCCTTGGTGATAAGGAAGTAATTTTTGATATGGCTTGCTGTATTTCAGCAAATTCTGAATTTTCTCCCCCCTCTTCAAATAAATTACAACTGATGACATCCTCTTGGGTAAATGAAGAAAAACTTGATGTTCCCTTGTCTCAGGAGATCAAAGAGATCATGTTGTCCTCACAAAAAACCCTAAGCTCATTTTCAGTGAAAGTGATAGTTAGACTAATATAAGTGCCTTAGCATAAAAGCTACTCTGCCACTGATTAGAGAATCTGTTATCTGTATCATCCTTAAACAGTCCTCCTAGGGTGTGTCTCTCCCACATCACAGACTTCAGGATTCCCAGGAGCAACGTAACGTACCTGAATTTGCTACTGCTTAGTTTACATGTCTCTATCAGATGACTGTAAATAAGTATTAACATGTCAAATTCCAACAAAAGCAACACTGGAACCCACCTAAATTTCCTGGCTTACTATATTTGGTTTTGCCTCTGTTCAACACCCCATCTTCAAAACAAACTCAAGAGCTTTCTGTTGAGTTGCTCACAGAAAGGGACTTCTAAAAAACTTGTCTTGTCCTCAAAGAGAAGAGGGCAACCATGTGAGCTCAAAACTAATTTTCTCCTAATTCCTGGGCACTCATGGCGTGTGTGTGAACAGAGATGGCAAAGCCAGGGACACCGAGCCACGAACAAAACACTGGTTTGTATTTACAGCAGCCTTGAGATTAACAAGGCAGTATCTCACTGAACCAGTTACACGGGTCTGCTCACCCACTCCTCAGGCGTATCTAGCAGCCAAGCCTTCTTCCTTATACACACTTCAAGAGATTATCCTACCTTTCACTCCCAGCTCTGTCTTTCCACGCCTTAGCTCCTTTCCCTCCTATCTAACTGGAAAAATGGTATCCTTCATCACAGGGTATTATCAACAGATCTCTGTTCTTAACAGCAAGCAAGAGAGGCCTTCTCATCAAGTGCAATTAAAAAAAATGAACTATAATCTAACACAAAACTTTCAAAAAGCCACAAAATTCCATGGAAGAGTTACTTACACACTACTGTAAGAGACACAAATCAATTGAACTCTTGAGCTCTAAGGACTTATTTTGGTTTGGTTTTTTCCACCCACATGACCATAAGCAAGACCAAAAAAGTTTTGTTTCTGTGTTATTTGTATCAAGACTGAAAAAATGCCATCTTTTCACTCAAAGGACCATCTGCTAAATAGGCAGCTCTTTCTTGACAGGGTAGCTAAGAACTCTCTATACCTTAGTGCATCCTTTTCTGTAGGATGGATGTCAATCTCTACAATCCCACCAGTAAAGCAGATAAACTACCTTAATTAATTTCCTGGAAGTTGTACACAGGATATAATATAAGCATTCACCAGAGTGTTGATTTTTGGTGTTTGGGTGGTTTTTTTTAAAGAAACTATGAATTATTTCAACATTTAAAATTATCAAGGTAGAGAAAATGGATTGTATGCAGTAGAAGAGTTAACATTTGTCTCTTGGGTTCATTTCAGCAAAGGTGCTTCTAACTGAAAAAAGGTTGCAAAGAGAACAGGTATCAAGGGAAGTACTAGAACCAAAAAAAAGAGACAATTTAACATTTCAAATAAAATCTCTAATCAAAACATACTTTTTTTTATGCTAAGACATTATGTGACTTGAATTAGGTAACAGGAAAAGTCATCTTAAAGTGATATTCCAGAAAAGGGATTGTGATAAAAGAAACATTGTGTCCTTCATGAATAATGGTTTAGTCTGATGTACAAGAACTATAGTATGAAAAAGAACCACATCCAAAAAAAAAAATCCACCAAGTTTCTGGTTGTGTTACAATCTGATTGGACAAAAATAGTCCAGCTATAGTATTTTATAAATGTTTTGAATTGTACTGAGTCAAACATATGCCTAAGATAACAGAATACTGAACAACACAAACTGTTTTAGACATTTTACTCTGGAGCTCTTTCCTCAAGTTCAAAGGTCTCCACACCCATAAACTTTTTCATACAACTTTCTAAATTGTTTTTGATTGTTGAAGAGGGCAGGAAAAATTCTTGTGTTTTTTCCTGAAGCTGAGTATTAAGAATACCACTATGCAACAGCAACCATATGTTAAAAAACCTGATGATGCATGAAAGGAATTCACATTTCAGTTTTGTGTATCTTTGGAAACATTAATAAGTAATCTGCTAAACACTACTGCTCAAGTTAAGCTCATTTTCTTAACATCTTCTGTGATACCTGCTAGCCTGCTGCTCTACTGAAATGCTTCTCAGAAATCAGATGGAATATTAACAGATTCATTCTCTTGGATGCATCTGGAGTGTTGGCAATTAACATAGACAATATGCAAAATATTCCTCCCCTCAAACACAAAGCACATTTAAGCAAAGGTAAGAAGGCTCAGCAGCTGCTAAACTGCTCTGCAACATCAAGCCATTTCCAGGAAAACTGGAACATTCTTGATATTAGACAGAAAATAAACTCTGAGTGTTTGTAAGGCGCTTTGAGATCTTTTAACAAGAACTATAAAAATTGGCATATAAATATTGGCATATTAAATATTTTTCACCAACTTTAATAAGAACTTCTAATAGGAACATTACTTTACAGGCAAATAAACTAAAGTAGAGAGAGAATACTGGATTTGTTTCTGATTGCAACACATCAGTGTCATACAAAGGTCAGAACTGAGTACAGACTCCAACATTTGATGGTACAGTTTAGTGGGCATGGCCGTGTTCAGCCAAAGGCTGGATCTTGGAGGTCTTTTCCAACTCTAATGATTGTCTAACTAGGAATCACTAACAGGACTCTTCCTTTCCTACTAGATATCTATCACATACGAAAATTCTGTAGCAGAAACACCATTTTGCAAAGCAATGTGACATGAAACATGACTGATAAGAGCAAAAGAATAAGAAAAGTCCTTAAAAAAGTGCAACAAGAAGTAAAGGCAGTAAGTGATATTTTAAAAGAACAACTGAGATTGAAAAAAAGATTTTTTTTTATGTCAGCTTCTGTAATCTAGAAAAATTTCATTTTACCTTTCATCTCAGTCAATGAAACCAACATCTCCGATTTTTTTTTGAGTCCCGTCTCATTCACAAAGAATATCAATTGTGTTAATGAGAAAAAATACATTCTACATGGGCTTTATCACAGGCCCAGAAATATTCCTGGCATTTAGTCAGCATCTCAGCACACCTAAATGAAACAAACTCTCTTAATAAATCAGAAGATGAAAGACTCCAACAACAGTAATTTTTTTATATCCTCACCAGATGGTTGACTAGGCAAAAGCTGGTTGAGGAGTTGCAATAAGAGAATGACTTCAGACACAGTATTACATGATAGCACATGATCAGATAAAGAACTTAGAGTGTAAAGAACTGCAAAAAATGGCATTGTGCACTCAGGTCACCCCACTCAGCTTCAAGAAAGTAGTAATGACTAAACCTCAAATATGGTATGGTTCTTGGAAAGGTCCCTGTGCAGGGCCAGGAGTTGGACCCAATTATCCTCATGTGTCCCTTCTAATACAGGATATTCTATGATTCTATGATAAATCTATTGTAAAAGAAGGAAATACAGAGCTTAAGCCCCCCACTGTAACCCAAAACGAGTGCTGGTACAAAGCTAATAGTTTCCTCTCAGCAGCTATTAAAACCTTGCCCCAAAATACATACATTAATTCTACATTATCATTTTATAGTTTCAGCTAGAGCTGGCAATTTCTCACTCACACCCATTTAGTTAGGAAACATCTCTATGCCACCCCTTTATGTTTGCTTCACCCATTTTAATGAGCTGAGTGTTTCTGTCCTACCTCTCCAAGTTCACTCTCTTATGTGCTTCAGTATCTGTTGCAACAGCTCTTGTACTGCCTGCCATCTTCTATTCATCTCTCTTCCTTCTTCTCCCTTCACAGTAAGCTTTACTCTGCTGGTCAATTCTCTCATGCCAAGAAAGGAATGACCCCCTCACAGTGACCCTACGGTGATGACTACAACCTAAGGACTGGTGAGTGTTAACACTCCAAAAGAACTCTCTTATTAAGCGCCGGAGGATGCACAGGATCAAGAAGCTGATCCTGGACAGTATTTTGGTTTGTATTTCAAGTTGACCTTACCATAAACTCTATTTTAAAGTAACATAAATCAAAGGTGAAAAAACAAAGTCCTCAAGTGCCCATAAAACATTCCAACCCCCTGGATTTAAGTGGCTACAGTCAGCTTCTAGAACTACTCCCAGATCTAGACTGATGTCACACATGATGCTAGTAGAGAAATAAAAAATTTCCTTAATTAATTTCCATCTGATATATCAGAGAAAAAAAGAAGGTAATACAATTTCCTAACAGATTAGTGACATTCTTTGAAAACAAGGGAATGCCTCTGTACCTAAGTATTTTAGAATGGCCTAAGGAAAATTTGATTCCCCCCTCAATTTGTTATAATATCTTGAAACATTTTGGAAGATAACTTAAAACAAAAGCAAACAAACAAAAAATCCCCAACCAAATTATTAAAAAAAAACCAAAACAACAAACACAAAACAGAAAAAAACCAACAACACTACCACCACCACAGGAAATCAGTATACTGGCTTGAACAGTGATAAAGTCACAGATCAACTTTATTCCTTTTTTCCCCAATCACTCTTTAGAATAATTTTGAAATTTTTTCAACTTATTGAAAATTTCTTTTTAAAGTTCCAAAATATTTTCTTACAAAGCTGTTTTCTTCTTTTAGTAAATGGGACCATACCTACATCTCAAAATGTAACCTTCAGAAATTGAAGTGTCAGTCAAATAACCCCAACCCTCACCTGCCAGAGAAGTACATAACTCAGACCAGTTTTCTCAATCATAAAGAAAAAAAAAATGCCAGCAATATAAAATATCACTAGAAAAGATCAAGCAGATCTTATACTTAAAAGACTATTCCAAACAGGTACACAGGAGAAATCAGTGGCTGAAGTCGAATTTCCATTCCTTAAGACACTTGTATCTTTTAGCATTTATTTTATACCAAGCCAGGTAGAAGTGTTGAAGTGCCAACATGTTTAGCTATATAAAACATTTCCAAAACATTAAATTCATAAATACACAAATATTTTGTTTACACACACCATATTTTTAAACAGAACACTGTGTTATTCCGGAATGAAAGCCTTTAAATTGATTTGACATTTAACTACATCTGCTCTATGAGCTATAGGAAGCTCTAGGCAAGCAATCCTTCGCTATGTGCTGTCCCCTGTAACTGTAACAAACATCTCCTAAGAGAACTTGGCACTAGAGGTTCCACAGATTGGTCAGAACAGAAAAATTGTGTCCAGAGAAAACAATCACAGAGAAACCTAATTCATAAGAGCACTGGGTTAGAAGGCTTATAACCCATGAGACACAGGCATTCTAAAGATGTTCTGTTTTCTCACTACAAAACCACAAGAGAATCGCAACAGAGAAAACACGATGGAAGAGTCCATGACACTTCTAGTGGCACCAATGAACCCCTAGCATGCTATAGAGAAGTACAGCAGACCATGAACAAGTCTTTGATATAGAAGTGCTGACAAAATGGCTACCTAAAACCCACAAAGGAAATAGAAAAATTTATACACTTTTCCAGATTGAATGATACCCACAGGACTAACATACCTTTTTCTAAAAAATAAGCCAACTAAAAACAAATTTACAACATTCATGTTTTAAAAATCAAATTAAAAAAAAAAATTATTTCCAGTAAAATTGGTATCCTTTTCAGACTTTCTTGCACCCTCCATTAGAAAAGAAAAACAAAAAAATGTGCTAGAAAGTTTAGTGAAGGTCACTGTAAGTTCTGTGTTTCTATACATTTCAGATGGAAGAACTCAAAAGACTAATGACTGCAGGGGCTGATGATCATGATCATAAATAGGTCACAAATAACTATAGAGCATACCCAACTGGATTAGAAAACCATTAAATCATTCCCTTAGTACATAAGCAAGATGTATCATCTTCCTATGAAAACCAAATTAGTACTCCACACTATTATGTACTCAAATCACCTCCACTTCTCTAAGACCAATAAAGGAATAAAACAAAACCCAAAAGTTGGCTGTTTCTCTTCACTAATCATACCTGGATGAGCAAAATTACCAGAGTTGGACATTAAGCAAATTGCAGGGTATTTTTAAAGCACCTAATTACGCCATCGTATATCTGCATAAAAAGGTTGGCATTACATAATGTCTTTCAAGAGATTCATCCTGATAGAGATTTATAACCCCTACATAACTTATTCACAGATTAATTTTGAAAACTCAAGCATCATATATAATCAAAATGTTACTTAATAGCATATGGCAAGAAATTTACGAGACATTGACGTACTTCACACTTCAGTTATTTACAAACATGACTGCAGTATTTTGCAAATTACTGTCTCCTCAAACACCTCAGATTTTTAGCTTCTGAATTATATTTTCAGAATTGTATTTTTTCTCTTCAGAATTATACTTTTCATCAAAATGTTATGGAACAATGTTGTATGTCACTTGTATACCAAACGGCAGATAACAAAAAAGTTAGGTTCATGTTGAAAAATGGGGCTTTTTTCACCTATTACTGCTTGTTGTTTTTCTGGGAAAAAAACCCCACCAAACAAACAAAAAACCACCCCAGCGATCCCTATTTTTTGACTAATATCTACATTTAGCATAAATGCACATAACAGTTCATTTACAATCCCTAGTGATTTTCAGTCCTCAATGACACATTTAATTCTTTTCATTAAGCAATGAGACAGCAATAAGTTAGACATGTCTATGTCTAACTCAAAAAGGTCACATCAAACACTCACAAGTGCTCTTAAGCTTAAATTGACTTATAACCAAGAACTACTTTTGGCATAAAAACAAGAAATGCAGCTGTATCTTCCAGATGAAAAGATATTCATTTTTTTCTTCAGATGAACAGCTTTAATCACATGGATACAGCTTAATGGAACTTAATTCCCAGAAGCAACTGATAGGAGCAGGATTGTATCAGATAATACTAAGCAACTAACTGGATATTAATGAATGCCTAACATAAATACATATTTCACATGCCAAAAAAAATGCAATTTTAAGCAGTTGCAGAAATTGAACAGGCTGTGTTAGTAAGAAAAAATGCCCTATACCATCTACTTACTAGCGTGCTTATCTGCAAGCATTATAAGGCTGTTAGAAATATCTCTTCGCCTGTAAAAACACACCACTTTTGCTTCCACGTTTCCATTGGCAGTCTACAAAAGAAAGATAAAATCAAGTCAGAATGTATCCCTCCTCAGCTGAGTAATACAAATTAAATGCTCTCTGCTTGGAGTGTTCCCTCGTATCAGTAGTTCTCACATGATCAGTCAAGCTGAAATCAACAGAGTTACTCCAATAAATAAAATCTTCTTGAGAGAGGCCAGTACCAATTTCAGACCAGACAAGAGGATTAACTAAAATTATTGAGTCCTCAGAATTTATGTATTATTCAGGTGTTCAGAGGTGCAATGCCAATATCATGCTAACGGAAGAATACTTGAAATTTTAGAACCTTGTGAACATTTCTTTGCAATCCAGGTTTAGACAGAAATGTATATTTCAAAGTACTCTGATATTTTTTCAGAATCTCATTAATATAACATTTATTGAAAAAGTCTTTTTGAAAGACTTTTGAAAGGTTTATTTGAAAAAGTCACAACAGCTCCTAAAATAAAAGAGCTATTTAATTCAATATTGTTTTCATGACTCATTATGGGGACCATGCTCTTCAGCTTGATGATAGAAAGAATTTTCTAATATTTGAAGAACTGTATCCTCCTTCTTGGAGGCTACAAAAGTACTTTTTTACCTTGAGTTGCTTATTTAAAACTGAAAAGTATAATATTTTAATTAAGTTTCTTACCAAAAAATATTGTCCCTGGTAAAACAATAATCAAAGCATTTCGTTACATAGTTACATAACATCTCCACACTTGCTCAATACCTTTAACATGTGAAAGCAAACCATTCACATTTGAGATGTCTGGACTACAACCTCCAACCTCTTAAAAAAAAATCAATACATGACTCTGTTTTACCCTGCACGAGCAAGACTGAATTATAGCAGGGCAGTTTAAAGATAATAAACATTGCGTTCAAAACATGATTGGAATCACGTCAATTACTGTGAATAAAAAGTATTCTTCTCCAATAAAAATCCAAAATGATTTGCCATGCACAAGTTCAGTGGATGTTGCGTTGGACAGCACTAATAGTTAATGTGGTTGATGTCTGCTACGGAATAGTGCTATATTTCATTAATAAGAAGAAAACCACTTGCAGGTCACCAGTTTTTTAATTTATTTTCTAACCCCTGGGAAAAAAATATCTTAATCATTATTTACCTCATGATGGGCATTTTGACAATTAACTTTTGATGTAGTGCATCAGTAAGTTTTAATATTGCTTGAGGGAAAAGTAAACATATATATATATACATACATACTCCACACTATTCTTAGTAGTGTAAGAACGAAGAAAAATAATCATGCTTTCCTCAAAATGACACTCAATAGAGCCTCCGTTTTTTTTAGGAAAATACACTCAGGTTAAAGACAGAGAACAGAGTCTGTACTTTATTTAAAAGCCCATTCTTCATTCACAGCTACCAACAGGCAGAGCAATAAACAGCCACAAAAGTCACATATTCTTTTATTTGATCACTGCAAAGTCTCACTGGTACCTTCCAGCTCTTCACACATATATCTAAAAGCAGACACATTACATGATGGCTGTCATTCCAGATGGATTCACAGTGTCATTGTCAGCCAGAGAATTAAATTCATTCATTTCTGCAAGAATTCATAGAATTCGTTTAAAAATTTTTGCAGCAGAGTAACCCTGTTCACCAAGAATGAGTACCTGGGTGTTTCTTTAGGTAACAGCACAGAATTACAGGATATCACATAGCAAGTTTTCAGTAACTGAAACATACACATAGCAAATGTCAAGAAAGTAAAAAAAAAAAAAACAAACAAACAAA
>VZTJ01004489.1:1330581-1341485 GCA_013397795.1 Orthonyx spaldingii
GAAGGGGTTAAGCGGCCGCCCCCGCCGCTCCCCCTGCGCACCGGCCCCGGGGCGGGTCGCGGGCAGGGCCCGGCCGCAGGTGGGGTGGGGCGGCCCGGGCCGGGCGGTGCCGTGCCGGGGGAGGTGCGGGTGCGCGGCCGCGCTCCCCACCGTGCCCGAGGCACGCCACGTTCTGCGGGCTCCCGCCGCTTTGTCCCTCTCCGGCCCTTTCCAGGTTTGGGGTTTTTTTGGGGTTTGCCTCTTCCCCCGGAGCGGCCGAGGGATCTCTCCGCTTTGGCAGTTCCGAGTAGTATCCCAGAGAAAGTTTGTTTCTTGTGCAGCACCTGTTGGTGACGGGTTTGGCGGCCCCTTTGTCCGCCTCCGGAGCGCGGTCCCGCGGTGTCCGCCCCGGGCACGACGCCTCTCGGAGCTCTCCGCCGTTCGCAGGAGGCAGCTTGCTCGCAACAGGCAGCGGAAGACATCTACGACAGAATAAAGATAAATCTGGCAGCTCGTCTCGGAGTCAGGAAGCGTCGAAAGAGATGCTTACAAATCATCCGATGAGAGAGATGCTTCAGAAACATCAATAGTGATGTAACATGAAGCCATTTCCCCCGTTTATACAAAGTTCACACCATAAGAAACAATCCATACACTTTCCAAACAAATTGATCCTGCTGTGGCATGCCTGCTTGGAAGAGAAATGCTGGTTATCATCTCCCTGCAAGGAAAGGGATGATTTGTTTTATGTCCTGGATATTTACGTGTGCAGCTTGAGTATTGCCAAGCTAAAATTTCACTTCATCCTGAGCTGCAGGAAAATAGTTTGATTAGAAGGTGCATGATCTTCCCTGGTGTTTCAAACAATCATATCTTGTCTTCCCTTTCGCCTTTAAGCAAATCTATGACTATTAAATTAAGTTTTTGTCTACTTTTAGGACACTGTTAATTTCCCAAGTGACTACAACTTTGTGTCAAAGCAGCAACTGCGTAGCAAATTTCTGAAACACATGAAAGGGGCGTATGATACATTGATTTAGTCTTCCTTTAAAAACAGCAGCACATTCAAGCATTGAAAGGGAAAAAAGGGGAATTTTCCTCTGTTGAACATCTGTGGGAGTTGAAAATAAATTCAGCAGAAACTCCTTGGGAAGTACCAACTCCGTCCAGCTGGGTATTTCCAGAGGCACAATAACATGACCTTAGCAGAGACCTGAGGTGTTATTTTTACTCTTCTGGTTTACTTCTTGGGTAAATGAAACAGGTTTAACTTTCAAGGCAAGAGAACAGTTAATTCAAATAGTTGGTTTGTCACAGTCATTGTCAATTAAACAAAATGCCTCCAAGCTCTTTTCCTCATTTTAAGGCTGCACTTGGACATTAGGGGAATTCCCCACACTTGGAAATTTACAATGTCCCCTCACCCAGTAAGGGATGGATTTAGGTAAAAACTGACTGTTGCTTCCATCAGCTGAAGGCATGGCCTATGAAAAAGGAAGGCAGCTCCTGAAGATACAGAAGGTGAGAGACCAGCCCAGGGAAGCCCATGGTCCCAGCCTGTCCTTTCAGGTTGCCAGCCTGAAAATAGTAAGAAAAACACCCTTACAGTTGCCAGACTAGGGCTGCACCACAGACCAGATAAATAGAGAAAGAATGACGTTTATTTACCTTAGTACTGATTTACTGAGCCTTATTATTCACAGTAATACAGCTCATACAGTCAGCACCAGCACAGCCTGAGGTGTGCTGCATTTCCGTGGTTCAAGGGCACTGCTTTGGGAGTGGGCACACCCAGCTAGTGGATACAGACTTGCAGGACTGGCAGTACATTTTACTTTGGTATAACCTATACAAAAGCCTGGATACAGTTTATTTTCAGTGCTCTCTCAGTGTACAGAATGGGAAAAATTAAAGTTATGTAAACATCTTCATTTTTCTAGATTAAATGGAAAACTCTTGTTTCAACTACAAGACTGTTGAGAAAAAAAAAAAAACAGTGCAAAACAGATAAGAGCCTCATCTTAACCTGTTATATGAACTGTATTTAGCTGTAGACTGAGATTTCTTGCACTTTTCGAAAGAAACCACATTTCTGTGGCAACTTAAGATGCAGGACACATTATTCCTGTTTGAGACAGATTACCTGAGAGCTTCATTCTATGATTTTCTTTGTTGTGCCACCCTGAGCAGCCCATCATTCCTCCTCATAGTCCTCCAAAGAAAAGCCAAGAAAGTTAAAAGGATCATTTTAAAGCATAGACTAGTTCCATGGTCCAGGCTGGCCAACTGCCCCCATGGTAAACTAGATCAGCAGTCCTGAAGGAGATAGACATCAGACAGTGAGAGAAGAGATGACTGAGGACCTTTCACGGTATTCCCAACACAGTGTCTATTGACTTATCCAGGCTGCATCCTCTTTTCTGGGTTTTTCACTTTAGCCTCATTAGATGCATCTAAATCATGTCTGTTACATACCTATATTAGGCTGACTGGAGCTATACAATTTTCTTAATTTATTTAAAAGAACATTATTAGGAAATCATTTTTTCCCATTAGAGATAGTACAAAAAGTTTCACATATTCTTCATGGGCAATTTAAGGCTTCTTTCTTATATATAGAATTAAGTGGACAAAGGTAATGGGAATCTGCTATCAGAGAATTTTATTCCTGAATTTTCATTTTTCAATTTGAATTTTCTCATTTTCCACTATTGCAGAGCCAAGATGAAAGTATTAAAAAGCTCTGACAACTTTATCATTCCATTAAGTCATAGAATAAGGGAATTTCCTTTGCAGCTGCTATACAGCATCCTGTTTTGTGTACATAGAACTTAATTTCAAAGTTTCCCAATTTCAAAAGTTCCTTCATTTCAAAAAACCTGAATCTAAATAACACCAATCCTCCCATCAAAAAAATGTCCAACCTATTAGCTTCCTCACAAAAGATACCAGAACTGAAAACAAATCTTCCTAAATTACTTTACTATTAATGATTATACTGACAATCAAGAGGACTAAAGTAAAATATATTGACAGAGGTGTGCATTTCATATTGAAATACTTCAGGATCTTATAGGTAGGAACACCTTAGTGAAATCAACAAAAACATTGAAGCACATTGAACCTTCATAAAAAATGTTCATCTTCCTGCAGAGTTTTCACAGCAACTCACCCTCATGCTAATGCCATGGAAAGGAAAAGGCCTTTCCCATGCTTGGGCCATACCTATGGGAACCTAGAGGATTTGTTTGTTTCTTGGGGTTTTTTTTTGGTTTGGTTTTGTTTTTTTTTTTTTTTTTGGTACAGGTAATTTTGAAGCACAGGAAATATTCAGCAGTTCAAGTGTATAATTTCACACCAAGAAAATCTGGCTCCCTTGCTAGTAAAACTCTCCTACAACAAATAAACTGGCTGCATGCACATAATCCATGCAAAGAGTTAAACAAATTGCAAAGGACTTCACAAATGATCATTTCTTATCCGACTAAAGTGCTACACTGAGAATAAACCACCACCACTGAGGACTTGGGTAGTTGATGGACTGGTCCTGTAGCTCAAAAATAAAATGTAGTCTGTACAAAGTCACTTTTCTCTTGTGTGAACAAACATGCCAGCTAACACAGTCACACATTGATCAGACTGACTTAAAGGCAGCTAAAAATACAGGCACTTTTTAAAGTTTTTACCAACACAAAGATGCACCATAACTTGCAAAACCTCATTAAGGAATTTATAGCAGAGACAGAATTCGTATTGGTGTCAGTTAATTAGTCACAAAACAGAAATATTTTTCCACATCAATACTCGTGATTATATTTATAAAAAACTTGGATAACTACCATTTTACAGCAACCATTATACAAAGTGTTTTGGTTTTCTTATTTACAGGAATACAAAAATCAGTGTTTATTATTACAAGCAATAGAAACTTTAGCTGCCTCTACAAAACAGAAGCTAGGTGCAATCTGTAAGAGATGCTTCCACACTAACTACTATATAAATCAGAAAAAAAACCCCAAACCTCTCACAAGAGAAAATCATCTTCTTTTGGCATCAGAAATAACGTTGGCTTTTTTATTGACTCTGAGTCAGATCTCTCAAGAGATTCTTAGCTAAATATGTCACTATTTTCATTAAATATGATTTAAACAATAGCTTAAAGCTAATTGCTGAATTACTAGTAGTCTGCATGTTTAGACATTGAAGCCAAATCTTAAAGTCATAAGAACACCACTAAATCAATGTGCAGATAAAAATGGTGCTTATGGTTGGCAATAAGTTATTACTTGAGAGGGTAGTTAAAAACAGATCTTGGGTAATGGTTTTTCAATAACTATCATAGTGTTATATGCATTGGTGCTATAGCCTACCAAATGGCACTTCTTTGACACCATGCATAATTTCATCTCCCATGAATCATAAAATTGAATCAAGGAGTTCTCTCTTTTTTTGGTGCAAAATAAGTCAGATCTGGACCTATATGTACCTGTCTTCTTGTTATGACTAAATTTGCTTTAATGAAAATCATTCCATTGCAATGGAAAAATTACTTCAGGTTTGAGGGAGAGAGGGAGGGAGAGATGGTAAAGTAGGATTTATTATTAATCTTCTACTAAAGTCTAGATGTATTTGTTCCGCTCCAGAGGCATAACTCTCGGTTTTTGATAATAATCTCAGTAACAGAGTAAATATCTTATTTTTCTAATCAGATTAAAAAAAAAAAAAAAAAATTACCAGTCTAGAGCTACCAATTTACTTTCCAGCCCACATTTTAATGGAGAAAAGGCCTGCAGCTCTAGGATTCAGTTTTGTACCCCATTCTGTTTCCCAGTTGTAGAGAACCCTTAGGATTATGTCTAGCTTCTGTTCAATTCCATGTGAATTTTGTGGTTGACTCCAGTGGAGCTAAAGCAATATCATTATGTGGCTTTTCTATCTTTGACACAAGCAAGGTGGTGAATGAGAGCAGTCAGAAGCACACTGGAGCATCGCACACATCTGCACACTCTGAAATGGAGCCATTTTGTGCTTCAACACAATCCTGGACAGATATTAAACACTCAACAGCACATTTACTCTTTATCTTTCCCTTTCTTTCAACTGATTTATTTTTCGTGCTAAAAAGCTGTGAAAGGTGCTTAATGACACCTATTTAAGTAGAGTACAGTACACTCATCTGAGCAGAATTAATTTAAGTCAAGGACTCAGCATCTGTTCAGTTCAGTTTTTCTGGAGCTTGAATGATCTCAGGCAAGCAACACCAAAGTGCAGCTTAATGAAATGTGCCCTCAGTGCCTTCCTGTGCCTCTAAAGACTGCCTGGTGTTTCCATTACAGATACATTTGGCCTGAAATTTTCAAGTACCAGTTCTACCTTTAGTTTTGAAAATCAGAACAGTTTCCTTATGCAGGTAGCAAGTCTCCAGCTCGGTGCAGCGAGAAGATGATCACTCATGGTTCTGTTGGTAGGAGGAACTTCACTTCTGAATTCAGGCTGAGTGAATCTCAGGGACACATTTATGAGAGCTATAATGCACACACCTTCCTCTTAAATCAAGGGCGCTGTGCCTGCTTACACACAGTGAATTTAACTTTGTGTTCAAGTGACCTTTATTTCTAACAACAGGTGGGATGACAGAGGAGGTCAGCTTGCCTGCATGATGAACAGGAGTCTGACTTGATGGCTTTCTTCCAAAAATCAGTCTGGTGAATGGCAGCAAAGAGCAGCAGCACTCAGCACAATGGTAGTAGTGCTGGTATTTTGGAAAAAAAAATTTGCATTGCATTTGAGAATTTTACCAAGAGACAATCAAATACCCATCTCAAGCCAGTGAAGTTCATGAAGTATTTTCTCAGGATGAGTGGAAAGAACAAGCAACATGCCTCTAGATAGATTACTGCAGGTAGAGTTATTACACCAGGCAATAGGTGGTAACACAAGAAATACTGCAAGAACTAGAGGATCCCTAGTTGCAAAGCTGGCATGGTTTTTCTTGTTGTTTGGAACTGTTTTGTTTGTTTTAAATCAGCTGTGTTTTGCTTGGCAAGAAAAAACAAACAGCTTGAAAACCCCCTTCCCCATAGCACACAATGGAGAACACTTGTGCACTCAGAATTCTCTGAGGATTCCCCCTATATAGCAAGAGAACAGGAAATTGTACATATTTCCTATTGCAACGAACCTAACAGGTATGTCCTGCAAGTAAGTTCTTTAATAATGTCTGTTTGTGCCAAAATAGACAAAACAGTAGGCAAATTTGTGCCAAATTTCACTGTTTGTACCAAATAGGCACAAAAAAAACCCCAGTGAACATATTACCTGCTTCTGAAACATCCGTATTCAGTAAAAATCCCCCCACTATGGCAATTAAGTCTCTTTTTTGTCAAAAAGACAGATGCCAACTCTACTATCTGAAGATGTGTCATGTCCATGCTCAGTCTGACAAGTTCTACTCTCTCCCTGGCAGTCTGAAGATTTTTTACTCTACAGTCCTTACACCCATTTATCAGATGAACCTTTCACTATTCTTTAACCTCTGCAACTTTTGTACCTTGGGTTACAGCTAGGAATGGAAACCTGTAAAATCTGGATACCCAAGATTAACAGTCTGAAAGTATCTGAGTTTTAATATTCTACAATATTTTCTAGAATACAAAAGAATATTTTTGCTTGCCTTGCAAGCAAGTTGTTTCTATCATTTATATTTCAATATGCACAAAAACCAGGGTGCATCAGCTGTCTTTTCCTTATGAAGCTCCTTTGGGATGCAAGGGTAAAACACATAGCTGAAACTAAGAAACACAGAGAGCCAAAATTTAACGTTTTCATTCCCTTGTCTTCCTCAAAGCTGTCCAACCAACTACTCTGATATAAGGAACCAGTAATGGGGAGAACTGCTAGAGGAAAACACAAATCCCTGCTCTTCAAGGTGAACATGACCAAAGAAGCATCTTTCATAGTATGGTCTTTGAAAAAAACTAGATTCCTTCATCCAGTGGTTCTGCTATACAACTCTAAAAATATTTCAGTGTTCATCCTGCAAGTTCTGCTTTGGGACAAAACCCAAAAATTCCTAAAAAGAGACGTGATAACAGGATGAAATCATGGACTCCCATGCATACAGTACACTTGGTTTCCTTTTCTTCTAAATAAAAGAATAGTCTATACTGGAATAACCTCCTTTTATATTGTTACAGCTACTTCCCCTTCAGAGATCTGTAAAAGTTGTTAAACTAATGAATAGCAATAACAAGAACAAAACCACCAGAACGCCCCAAAAACCAACCAACAAAACCCATTCAAAAAAAATCACAGCCAAAAAAACCCATCCCCAAATTAGTCAACAAGATATCCAGGACTATTTTCACTGAAACCAGTTCCTGAATTTAACCAGAATAACCAGCAGCAGCCAAATCAAAGTGCAAACATACGTGTATGTGAAATGCCCAGAAGATATCACAGAGAAAATAAACACAGCTCATACTGCTAAATCACAAATACACTGGGACAGAAGAAACCTGCTCATACATGTTCCTCAGATCTGCTTTCAGAAGTTCTGGACTTCTTTCCAAATGGACACTCCTATCCCTTTGAGGCCTGGCTGGGTCCATAAATAAGCCATGGTCAACATCCAAGCCCATGACTGGAGAGCTCAGTTCTAACAGATGCTGAATGCCATCTGCTTTAATGGACACCAACCAGATGACAGATGACACACAAGACAGGTAGAAGGCCCTCCAACTTTTCCATGCTGGAGAGTACTCACATAGTAAGTACTTATACTGTATAATCTCTCATAATAATTCTTCATAACTTCAGTTCCCTAAGGACTGCTCCATTAAACCGGTTGCAAATAGTACACCATGACAGGGAGGGGAAAGTTGCAATAAAAATATCCTAGCCATAGTGACTGTCAAGCATTTCAGGATATAATATTTTTAATGAATATTTTAAGATTTCATATTTTGATTGGGGTCCTCTTCAGCAGTTGCCCAACATTTTGGGATGAGAAAGGTTATTTATGATTGTTTGAGGAATATCTTCTTCTGAACATGAGTTGTGTGTTTTGCTATCATCACTTTCTGTTTAGAAAAGAAAATAATAAATGACTGAATATAGCATAATGATCTGCTGTGATGGGGGAAACAGGAGGAGAAGGTGTCTGGGCAGGGGCATAGTGTTGCTTTGTGTAGGATGGAATCCATGGGCTTTACACTACTTAATCTGACATTTTACCTGAGCTCTTACCTTGCTCTTTAGCAAGAGTGAGGTAATCTATAAAGCACTCAGTATGTTAAGTTTCTATTAGTTCTAACTTTAAAATTTGAAGAGGCACACTGCTTAACAGTAATCATGACTAAAAGAGGACCAGTCTTTTTGAAAGGCCTTTTACACCTTTCCTCATATACCAAAATGTGAAAATCAAACTATCAACTTGTAGTTTAAGTCCCTCTTTTTCTTTATGGGACAAACTCTGCTGCTGAGTATCTTTCTTATTCACCAACAGATTTCTCTGATGAAAGCATCACAAGGACTGAAAGCAATACTTGCTGCTGTATTAGTCCTTAACAAATTCAAAATCATTCTGAATGGAGTGCACAGTTCAAGAACTTAGTTGTTCAGGGATGAGCCATTCGCTACAAAGATTTGGAAGCACCATTACAATTTCACCATAATTGTTTCCCCACCAAAGAGGACAAAAGTAACTATGATCCTTCATGACCTTTCTGGAATTGTGTATTCACTTTCTGTTGGAATCTGCTGTTCTGAATAGCAAAAGGCAATGCTGCTTTTTCAGACACACCAATCTGGCAATCCCCCACAAGTGCAAAACTTCAAGGCACAGAGAATCCATCATATCACCATTCACAACTCTAACATTTTCTCCATTGCTATTTCCATTACCAGCCCCCATTCTAAGGTCTACAACTCAGCAGTAAAAGTTCGTGTTAGGCTGAAATTTGTCATGTGAGGTTTAAGAAACCCAAGAGCTATTTTCTTTTTTACTGCAGAATTACTTCTCTGTTGTAGGAGACAGAGGGATTGCTTTTACGTCAGCAAAATAATCAAAGAATCTAATGCCTGCCCTTGTACCAAGCAATTTGTCCATGAGAAATAATTGTTCTGTTACTCAGAATATCTGTCTCTTGAGCCAGGTGACCTAAATGGTCACAATCTCTGCAACACAGATTCCTTTCAATGGAATTTATCTCCTAATTTCATTAAATTAATTCAGCAAATGCTGGCATACTAGACAGATCATCATTGCTAGCAAAGTAACTATTATTTGCCTACAGAGACTCAGAAATACTAATCCATTATTAACTCTGTCACACCTCTGTAAATTCAGAATAACTCTATTGATATGGTTGAGTTCATCCACAGGAATCACACTCTTGGGGAAGGCAAAAGAACTTGACTACATGATTACAAAATTCAGCAAAAGGCTGAATCATTTCAAACCCAACCCCGTAAAAAGAAGACTGTGCATCTCTGTTCTGCCCTAGTATGGGATAGGAAATTATAAGCTTCAGATTGGTAACTGGTCTGCCAGGCCTCTCTGGTGCACTGGGAGGAAGAATACTGGGACACCTCAATACGCCCACTCCCACAAAGCCACTGAGAAATGCAGGGTTAGAAATCACAGCTCCACAGGCTTGTCTTCCTCTCATCTTTCCAGGATTGCTCCTCAGGAAATAACAGAAGTGTAAGAGACTACAAAAATCAGCTGTGTGAGTAGACAATCCAACTACACATTTGGCTGAGTATTTCTCATGTTCTACGAAGCCACTGAAAAGCCGAATTTGAGAGATGAGGAGGTTGTAAGGAATACTTTCCAAATAATCTCTGTAAATAATAAAAGAGAGCACCAGGCTCTGGCACATCCTTAATTTCTTCTGAGACCCAGGCCATGGCAACTGCATACCTCTTAGAATGGGTGACCACAGCCCAGGCTGAATGGGGAACTCCTCACCATCCTCTTTTTAGAAAAAGGTACAAGATGCTTGGGGCTAAGAAGAGAGGGTGAATGCATGACTTAATGAGAAGGACACTCACAGGTAATTCCTAGTACAGTTCCTGGAAGACAGAAGCACAGGATTTCAGTCCAATGTTTTTATCAGTATTTGGTGTTTGGGGGTTTTAATTGGTTCTCTCTTTTTTTGGACCTTTAGTTCTATTTTGTGTTTTGGTTTTTTTAAAAGCTTATTTTCCCTATTCTTCGCTTTTGAAGAAAAAAAAACATATATGAATTACAAAAGGGGTTAGGAGGAAGACACAGAAAACCGGTGATATAAATTGGTGGACTAAAGACAGGTCTCCAAATTAAAGATTGAACTATAGGAGGAAAGCAATCAAACAAACTTGATTTTTTTTGCAGTGCAAACATGAGATGTCGGTTCCCACTCTGAAGTCTTTTTTGCAGCACAAATGTTTAAACAGATGAAATTTCTAAAAAAGAAGAGAAAGAGTCATATTTAGACATGCTGAGGGAAAAATGTGTTAATGATTTGATAACAATACTCTTCAGAAAAATAAGAAAACAACATGATCTTAAGGCCATGTTTTGAAGTCTTCAGCATAATACCACAATACAGCATAAAAATAAATAAATAAACGAACAAATAAAAATAAGAAGTACAAGCCTCCAAAAAGAAAGAAGTTGCTCCAGCTGAGTGCTGCAGTCTAAGGGTAGAGACTTGCTGCTAAGGAGTTGGAGTCTTCTGAAATAAGCTTCTGTGCTATTTACTATAATTTCCCACTTCTGAGAGTCAGGCCAATATCATATTCATTGACGTGCAACACAGAGCAGTGCATCTCATTAAATCATGCTAAGCTTTTCTAAAGAGACATGTACAAATTTTTCCTTGCTATGATTACAAGATCACTGATGTCTCCTGCCTTGTTTGTGCAATAGTTCAAAAAAA
>VZTJ01004489.1:1349682-1377905 GCA_013397795.1 Orthonyx spaldingii
CGCCGCTGTCCCTCCCCCCCTGCCTCGCTCCCCGCCCGCCGCCCGCCCCGTCGCCGAGCGGCAGCCGCCAGCGGTGCGCGCAGAGCCGGAGCCGGGGCAGCCGCTGCCGCCCGCGCTGCCCCCCGCCTCGCCGCCCTGCCCTGCCCGCCGTTCCCCTCCTCCGTCCCGCCCAAGCCATGAACTTTGGCCGCGGTCCCTCGGTGGTGTTGAACGTCGGGGGCACCCGGTACTCCTTCTCCCGGGAGGTGCTGAAGGATTTCCCGCTGCGCCGGGTGAGCCGCCTGCACGGCTGCCTCTCGGAGAAGGACGTTCTGGAGGTGTGCGACGACTACGACCGGGAGCGGAACGAGTACTTCTTCGACCGGCACTCGGAGGCCTTCGGCTTCATCATGCTGTACGTCCGGCACGGCCACCTGCGCTTCGTGCCGCACATGTGCGAGCTCTCCTTCTACAACGAGATGATCTACTGGGGGCTGGAGGGCTCCCACCTCGACTACTGCTGCCAGCGCCGCCTCGACGACCGCATGTCCGAGACGTGCACCTACTACGCGGCGGAGGAGCCGAACGGCGGCCCCGAGGGCAAGGGCCGGCGGCCACCGGCAGCCGAGGGCGGCAAGTGGCTCGAGAGGATGAGGAGGACTTTTGAGGAGCCCACGTCTTCCGTGGCCGCCCAGGTCCTGGCCACCGTCTCCATCCTCTTCGTCATTGTGTCCATGGTGGTGCTGTGCGCCAGCACCCTGCCCGAGTGGCGGGCGCCGGAGAATCGCAGCGTGGAGGAGCAGAGCAGGTACACAGCAGAGTCAGTGAGGGAGCCCTCAGGGTAGGAGGATCCTTTATTTTCCCGCTGTCCGGTCCCCGTGTGTCCCGTCCAGTGTGTCCTTCCTGCACCTTGTCTTGACGGTCCGTGGCTGTAGCCGCCGCCGGCGGACATCGTGAGCGCGCCTTGAAACCCCGGCTCCGAGCTGTGCGCCGGGGAGGGATGTCGGGGTGTCGGGGGAGTGGCGCTGCTCCGCAGCTCCGGCTCCCGCCGGGCTCTGCCGGGCACCCGCGGCCCCGAGCGCGGGGGACGGGCGGGGGACGCCCGGAGCGGCCGCGCTGCGGGCTCGGGTCCGGGCAGGCTGGCGGCGGAGCCACCGGGATACGGCTCCTGTTCGCAGTGAGGGTGCCTCCCTCCGTGCAGGTTCTTGGGAGATCTTATTGCCCCCTTTAAGGAAACACGGGACCACATAGAGAACTTCAGACACTCGGAAAATCGATTTAGGCCTTACGATTGTGAAAAAAAAAGGGAAAATAACTCCCCAAAAGAATGTAATTCCCTTGTCTTTTCCTTTGGGAAAAGACCAATCCTGTAAGTACTCTGCATGTATTCGTACAGGTCCTTCTGCTGGAGCAGATCCAGTGCCTGTTAGGATTCTGCTCTGGTAAAATCCTGTATGTGGGAACAGTCTTACCCCCCGTGCCCCCCATCCCTTTCCATCTGGGATTCTCTATGTGGGGAACACAGGAGATGATCAAACTGCACATCCAGCTCTTGCAAATGCATCATTCAAGCACCCCGATGTATGAATGTAATAGATGTTTACATTCCCTTTAGATAAAACGTATGTAAGCATAATAATCATTGCAAAACAGTTGTAGAAAACAGGCCACGGGGTGTAAGGCTCCTGAGCCTTACTAGTAAGAACAAACCCTTTTCCAACTTGTTGTGACCTCAGATTAGGGTTACATTGATGCAACTCTTGCACTCACTCTTCTGTGAGTGAGTGACTCCTCTTTCTCTCCTTCCTCTTCCCTGTTCCCTAGAGAACAAAATTGAGACTAGTCTGGTAGAATTTCTCTCATAAATAAGACTGACATATAAAGAAAGAAGTAAACATTTCTGGTATTTGCTAGCTTGTCCCGTTTTTTAAAATAGACAGGATATTCAAACAAGAAGTTTTTAGCTTCTGCACTGCTAAAAGGGCACTAAAGTGAAATTGCAGCCTTGTCATTATGAAATCATCATCTTTTACCATAGAGTTAATTGGAATGTGATATATTATATCTTAGTAGCCAGATTAATTCCTTGGAAAGTATTTTCATAGTTTCCATTAGCTTAATGGAAAACTGTACCTGAATTTCTCACTGTAGTTGAGCCAAAGAATTAATTGTATGAACAAAAAGAAAGCAGATACAGTTTGAGAAGCTGTTGATTCTTGCTTAGATTCAGACATGTCAAAAGAAGGTCCTAAAGGTTCTTCCAGTTAAAAAGCCTTACTTAAGCTTTGCAAGGTTATTTCAAAGAGTAGATGCTGTGGGTGACCTCTTTGTACTGCAGCAAATTGCTGAGATGCTCCCAAGAGGCACGGGAAAATAGATGCAACACTACGCTAGCATTAACCACATCGGTCATGTCTTCCTTCACATCTTCATGGTGTGGGAATCAACAACAAGTTTTCTGTTACTGAAAGAGTTCAGCCTTGCAGAGGAACATGGCACAGGATGTGTAATTTTTCTTTCATAGTGCCTTTGTCTTCAAGATCATAATTTTACTCTTCTGAACAATTGCAGATTGTATACCAAGTGTTAGAAGGATAAGGTCCTAAGTACCTGTAAGGTGCAGTATAGCCAAACAGTTCCCAGGGCAGTGAAGGCAGCTTTTAGAACCAGAAGGATGACTACCAATGATGGGGTGAGTTTCCTCTGTACCAGCTGTAGTACTACATGTTATTGCAACAGAAAATAGAGATAACGAAAAGTAGCAGCTGGAAAGTTTACCCATGTCACAAAAGTCTGTTGCATATAAGCACCAGTACAGACCGGGTCATTTAACCCATGCACTCTCACTGCATAGGAACTGATCCCAATCTGATGGCAAACACATGGAAAATGGCAGACACAAATGTGTGCCTCTCTGTCCACAGGTGACCACCAAGGTGGACCCATTCTTCTCTTTTTTGCACATGCTTTAAAATTGCTAAAAAGCCTCTTCTGGCTGGAAAACACAGTGTGTTAGCTACAGATGCTTTGAAGTGAGCGGTCCAGTTTAGTTACCACTACTTATACTTACCATAGGATTGGATCTAACATGCCCAGTGTTCATCTGACTTTATTTTCCTTTATGTGTTTATGATTTCTTTTGTTTGTAGTTATTTAATTTAAAATTAATTGGGTTTGCAAAACCTAAGTAGCTAAGTGGCTTATTTGAAAGCCTGACCACAGAAATCCCACGGAAGTTTCTGGGATTGCATAGTCTGGCAATATTGTCCCTCTCAGGTGAGAAGGCTTTTAAAAACCTGCCCACTTGTTTCTGATACATTTAAACATTTGAAACCAAATTCTGTCTTTTGTTTACTAAACAATGTTCCTCATCAAAATAAAGAAATTCTATCTAACATAGTAATACAGTAATTTAAATTTTTTCCCCAAGAGAAATTGTTACATTAATGCTGTACACAAGTGAGTTTTGACTCGCATGGCACTGTAATTACTAGTACGAAGATTGTACGTTATTCCAAAAATGTATTTTGAAAAGTTTTAAGAGTGCAAAATGAATGGGCTAATCTAGAAATCCTCAGGCTGTAGGTTTGGATGTAATCAGTTATTCAGCTCAGCATAAGCCATGGAGGTGAGGTGAGAACCACCTCATGAAACCCAGCAACTCTGATATTTTCAGTCTCTCACAACAAGCACCCCTGCCCTTGCCTTGGTATGTTATGTCAGAAAGGTGCCTCATGGATAATTTCTGTGGCTGACTCCCATGGTAACCATTCCCAGAACTGCTTTGGACAGCGGTAGTGAAAGCAGTGTGTTTCCAGCGTACCTGGACATCATCTCAGCAAGTGAGGGGGTCACTAACTCTGGCATTTACAATATCAGCCTCTTTAATGAGGTTTGCGGTGAGGGCTACTGGGGCTGCCAGCTAATACCAGCTGTGTTTGTTTTCCTTGTATGAACACCTCTTCAGAAGAAGAGGAATTGAGTCCACCAGACTTTTCTCAGAAACTATTATGTTGTTATGCCTTTTCATGGTGATCACCCTCTCAAAGGTTGAACAGCCTATGGCTATTTCTGATCCTTTGGGATAACACCCTTTAGAGGGCAACAGAGAACTCCACGAGTAAGCTTTTTTCAGGGAGAGAGGCATGGGGAATCTGACCTCAGAATTTCACAGGTATTACAGACACTGAAATATAATTCCCTGATTGCAGAGGGATTGCCTTTCTCAGGCCTGTTCTCAGGCTGAGGGATGAGTTATTAAATTTATTTCATTTTAAGATTTTTGGTCCCTTCCCTGCCTTGGCAAGTTCTACTTACCAGAACTAAAGATTTGCATTGGATTTGCAGAGTTTAGGAGCAGACAGCAGGAATGCCTTCTGTTGCTTCTGGCAATTTCAAGTCATCTTTGCTGTCCTCTGAACTGTGCCAACAGATGCATGCTGTGAGTCTCTGCTCAGGGACCTGTCCATACACTGATTGCGAGCGTAATCTTCTAGGGAGAGCTTCTCAAGCCTGTAATAGGAAATCATTTGAAGCTGCTTGACTTACTGCCAGCACAGTTCTATCTACCTGCCTTAAAACTATTTTTCTAATGCTAAATACGAGTAGCTTGTTAGCACTAAGAAGAGATGGTTGTCCCCTTTCCACTTAATAATCATGATTAAGTTTGTACTGAAGTAATCACTGACTTATTAAGCCTACGTGATTGCTGTGTTCTTAAGCAAAAGCAAATAAACACAGTAGTTTCTCCAAACAGCATCTTGCATCAAGTGCCAGTGGGCTTTTTTTAATCTCTGCAAAATATCAGCCTAAAAAACTGCATTTGAATTTTAGACATACAAAAATTATTATTCCTTTATAGTGGTGGAATTTCAGAACACCTGAATGTTCATGTTCAACATCTCTTCAGAAAACAGTAGGAACTCCTTTCCTGGACAAGATCTAACTTGAATGCCACATTTTTGCTAGGTTAAAACAGTGGCTGAAGGTAAAGAATGGAACTAAAGACCTAGGTTAAAAATACAGACATGGATTCTTCTATTGAAATTACCAGCTCTTTGAAAAATAGAGGTGAAAGGAAAAACAGTTGTATATCACTGTCTGGGCATAGCAGAGCCTTAAACTCACCAGGACTAGGTGCCAGTTGTGTTTGACGTATATGGAAAAGATGCTGAGGATCTCAGGGCTCAAGACGTTCATGTTCAGGTCTCCCCTTTGAGCTGTGAAAGGAATTTTCCCCTTCCCTGGGGAGTGCCGGATCATTACAGCCTCCCACACAAACCACCAGAGTTTAATACATGACAACATGTGATTTCTACCAAAGCAGGGACAGAATGGAAGAAAAGCCAGCAGGGTTTTTAGTTCTGGGAAGCTAGCTGTTCTGTGGCTTTTACTCCACAGTTTGTAGTGAGAAGGAAGCCCTTGATTTCAAAAAGATTAAAAAACCCCGAACATTGGCTGAAATCACTTAGGAGTCTTCCTGAGCAGGAATTTGATCATTCTGGTTACTGTTTAGACATTTTTCAGGTTTAATGTGCTTTACATGAAAATAGGCTTTAGCAACCATTTAACAAATCAGTGCTGACAGACTTTAATCTTCAATCCTGCCATATACTGTCTTTAATCATATAATCTGTTTTCCTCATGTGTCCTGTTGCTGTGTATGTTTTATTTACAAGCTTAATAGATAATAGGGCCACTAAGGAATATTTTGGCTCAGCTTCAACCAACTCACCAGTGGATATTGAAAGTATACACATTGGCAAGCTGAGGCAAAGAATATTACTAAGTTGAAACAATTCTAAGATAGTTACAACACAGGGGGTTTTTTTTAGTAATAACAAACTAATCTTGTTAGTGGTTGAAAAAAAAATATTTCTGAAGTGGTGTAACTCACTGTACATAAAGTAACTTATTCTGAAAGTTATCATATGGAACAGAAAACTGAACAGTGAGGGGATTACAGTAGGAACGAGGGTTGCAAAGGCTTGATTTTCTGTTTATGGACAAAAGACTCATTAGAGCAATCTTGAAAGACTATTAAGTACCAAGCGGCTTAAAATTTTAGGAGGAAAACCCACTTTCATGTGCTTAGGTCTGGGACAGTAATGAATAGTAAGTGTGAGCAGAAATAGCCTGTAACTGAATAAAAATTAGGACTTAGTATTTTCTCTGATTATTTATAAAATTTGTGGGGAATCTTCAAGGAAACACTTCATAATTTTAACTACCCCTCTCCTTTTTAGATATCAGCTATTTTAAAACTGAAAAAACCCAACTAACCAAAAACTGTGAGGGAAATGTATGAATTAGCTACTATATTTTTATCAAATAAAGTCACTCTTTAATTATACAGTTTTAGATTTGAATATAGCATTATTCCAAACATAGGCAATAAAAGCAGTCTGTCCTGTGAACATGCAGAAAATATTTTAAGAATTGATTATGAAAAATATGTGTACTTTAGTCTTCTGAGTACATGCCTTTTATTAGGCTTTAACTTCATACTCTGTTAAGTTCTCTTAAGGACTAACTGTTAAAATTGCTTTCCTTATTAGATGTTATTTATCCACTAATAAGGTTAACTATAAAGATAAGTCACTGCAAGGAGAAGGAGACTTGATCGGAAAGTGGAAATGTAGAATGTAGCACTCCAGATTTCCCAACATTGCCAGAGGTTTCTAGTTTTTCTCACCAAAGCACTCATTTTTGTGTGATTCACCAGTACTGCCAAAATCCATCTACACAGGCAAAAAAGGAATGACAAGAGAGGAAAAATGAAAAAATGTTTCACTGATGGTTGAAAAGTAAGTAGAGGAAGGAAAAAAATAAGGGACACTCTTCTTCATTATCTTCTGCCCAGCCAGGAGAAAGAAGGATCTAGGCAAAATGGGGAAATGGAAATGCAAGTTATAATGGGGTGGCATTAACGTATCCCACTGCCTTGACCTTGCTTTATCATTTTTGCATCAATGATGTTCCTTAGATCGCTTCAAATCTGTTCTACAATAAGATACTTCTTCAGTCCTTCCTACTGAAGTATAACTGATTTACAGTAACAATGGATTGATCATATTTCTTGGATTTTTACTTGTACAACTATTCCCCAAAGTTATATGACCACTGAATCAATGTTGATTCATAAAGAAAATTTCTACTGTATCACAGTGATCGGGACCTAACTTCCTTAAATCTCAACCCAGAGATAACCTGTCTAAGGGGTGACAAAATGGAGGAGTCACATTTCTGACATTATCAGGGTATCTGGAGGAAATATCAAGTGAAAAAGCTTTAAATTGTATAATTACAAATTTCTTTTTCATTTAAATGCTTCATATCATAGGATACAGACAACACTACCAGAGAAATCTCATAAAATGTAAAGAAATAGTCTGTTGGAATTGTTAAATATTCCTGGCTCCAACTTTCTATCCTTTCTTTTAATCACTACATGAGATCTCAACTAGCCAACATATAAGTACATTCAGACTTCACCAGTTTGTCCATTACCATGATCCTGCTGTTTGATTTTACTGGGGAAAGTCTGAGGTACTTCCTCATCATATTTAAAAAGGATTTAAGTAAACTTACCCATTAAGCTTTTTTCTTTATTTTTTTTCAAACATAAAAGAAGTTTCCAAAAGCTTAATTTTTAAGAGAACACCTAATTCTTAAGAACAAACTGGTTTTAAATTTCAAAGGTCTTTCCCTCAAAAGGTGCTAACATGAACTAGTTCTACAAGCCCTTTCTGAAGAAAGACCACTTTCTTACAGAACTAATAATTCAGAACTAATAATACAGAACAGAATAACATTGTTATTAATGAAAAAAGAAAAACATGGTCCAATTTTATGTGAAGAAATAGTTTTTTAAGTAATTAAATTAAGTTCATTTAAATTTACTTTGGCTAAAATTACAATGTACCTAATGACTTTACATCAAGTGACTGTTACTGTTTTCTCCAATTTTAGCTTAAAACTAAAGAGAATGAATGAAAAAAAATTAATAAAAAATAAATAAAATTTTAGTGTGCAAAACTTCTATGAAAATGGTAGTTTATAGAGCCTGTAATTACATCAGTCAGAGAAGAATACTGTCTTTCTAACAGGCCACTGTCTTAGTAATAATAGATTTCAGAACTAGTAAAAAATTATGCAGATGTGTTAGGGAAGAAAAATTTTAGGTTTGAAATGACAGTTGGATTATCGCTTGCAAGTCAATGTGTTTCAACAGACACTACCTTGTTAGAGTCCTTGCAGTAGTGAAAAAGCTCCGGTTGTATTTTCTGGCAGTATTTTTGAATCTCTGATCTCACACCAGTTTGGTTTCAAAGCTGTTGGTATGAGAAGACATCAGTGATGTGCTTTTTCTTTGCTCAAACTGTTGATGAAAAAGATAAATGGAAGAATGAGGGAAAGATTAGCTACCATGCCCTCATGGATTAAAAAAGTGAGCACAGTCTGAAATCTTAGGCAGATTTGAGACCACATGCACAACAGTTACTAAATAATTTTTGAGCAACATTTTTATCTTCCATTTCTACCTTCCACTGGTTTCAAGTTGAGATATTCTCAAGTCTCATTCAATGCACTGAGACTTGAAAATATTTATGAACATACTGAAATCCCTTTCCAGAATTTCTTCTGCATTTGGCAAGAAGAGGATCTTGCCTATTACCTTAACATTTGGTTACCTTGACATTTTTGCTGCAGTGTAGTTACATTTAAAGCAAAAGAGAAAATTCAGTAATGCAGAGCATAGTGATAAATGGGAGGACACAAGTTTACTACTGTACGTATACAATGCTGAAAAATAACATATAATCTGTATTTAGTGGCAAAACCTATATAGTTCTCAATATAGTTCTAGGTAAGCCCCTGTTTGGGTTAGAGATCAGATAGACTGGTTTAGGTTGGTTCCTAAAGAACTAACTTGCATGAATTATCCAATGCAAATACTTATTTCTGCCTAGTCCATCTGCACTTCTATTTTAGTTTAGCAGTCTGGTTTTATACATTGCTGTTCATAACCAGACAGTTCACTGATCTACTACCCTTGGCATTCCCAAGTGGATCAGGCCTCACAGACTTAAAAAAATAAACAAAAAATTTTAAAAATCCCCCAAAACTCAATGAACAAAAAGGAAACCACAAAGTCAGGTGTTTTAGATAAGGTTACACATTGGCATAGGTGTTCTACCATTTCCTGTTGTGTTCCAGTTTTTGTAGGCATATTTGCCCAGTACTATGACTAGTAGCAATCCATAATTCAAAGAAAATGATCAGTGAGTGAGTTCTTAGCAATTATCAGTTTAAACTCTCACTAGGTTCTCAAGTTAATTGCTGAAATCCAGTGCAAGGTGCAGAATAAGGATGGCATGGCTTTCTGTTTGTTGTCTGTGAAAGTCTAAGTGTCACTTTGGTAATATCTGTGAACAAACCAAACATCCCCTGAAGCCTCTTCACAGAGCTTAAATACTGTCCTTTTTTTCTTTTGGCAGGATAATTGAAGCTATCTGCATAGGCTGGTTCACTGCAGAGTGCGTTGTGAGGTTCATCGTCTCCAAAAACAAGTGTGAGTTTGTCAGAAGACCTCTCAACATCATTGATTTGCTGGCAATTACTCCTTACTACATCTCTGTTCTAATGACAGTTTTCACAGGGGAAAATTCACAGCTTCAGAGGGCTGGAGTCACCTTGAGGGTCTTAAGAATGATGAGAATTTTTTGGGTGATTAAACTGGCCCGTCATTTCATTGGCCTTCAAACACTTGGTCTGACTCTGAAGCGTTGTTACAGAGAGATGGTGATGCTACTTGTCTTTATCTGTGTTGCTATGGCAATTTTCAGTGCACTTTCACAGCTTCTTGAAAATGGGCTGGACTTGGGAACAAAGAATAAGGATTATGCCAGCATTCCTGCTGCCTGTTGGTGGGTGATCATCTCAATGACCACAGTTGGTTACGGTGACATGTGCCCCATCACTGTACCAGGAAGGATTCTCGGAGGAATTTGTGTGGTTAGTGGCATCGTTTTGTTAGCCCTGCCGATCACTTTCATTTATCACAGCTTTGTGCAATGCTACCATGAGCTCAAGTTCCGATCTGCTAGGTACAGTAGAAGCCTCTCTGCTGAATTCTTAAATTGACACAACTTGCATTCTGTTGTACTTACTGGCTAAGCTTTGTCTTAGAAGAGAATGGTGGAAGGTCCCTTCGCGTGTCCTCCTTGACTGGACGGTCCTGTGGAACAACATTCTCACCGGCCTGGAGAAAGCCCGTCACCATTCAGACAGGAAGGATGTCCATCTGCCTTGAGCACCTTGCAAGGAGAGGGAGTGATGTTTCAAATTTGAGAGAACAAAATTAACAAAAGAGGATTCAGAAGTCCTCAACCAGACCAGTTTGGTGTTCAATTTGCCTTCCCACAAAAGAGCAGAACAAAAAATGGGCTTAACACTGAGATGTCATTCCTGTAATTATATCCTAAACCATTCTAAGCAACGTGTAGCAGAAATTTTTCAAAGATTTCAATATCTAAATGCTTCACAGAGGCATCGATAGCTTCTTGCCTGAAGTATCTCCACTTTTAACTCAGATAACCAAATTATATGCTGAAGGAGAATCATTGCTACTTTTGTGCTTCGCAACAAAGTAGTGCTGGTTCTGTGACTCAGGAAAGATGAACAATATAGGTCTGTAGGACAAAAAAAAACCTTGAGGCCTGATTCTGATCTTTGAGGAAGCACACAAATCTTCTATAAGCCCAGTGAAGTCAGTGGCATTTCTCTGAATTTGAGAGTTCACAAAGAAGTGCAAGAAGTGAACCTCCAAATGTTGTAAGCAAGGACTTCTTTAGGTCACAACTAATTTCTTCTCTGGAACCAAATAAGTAGAAGCAAGTATTGTACTTTACAAAGGTCAGCATAAGAAATCAGGGATTGATATATATATTTCCTGGTAGGTTAGTGGGGGAGCTCTCCAAATTTTATGTACATTCAGTTCAACTCCATCCACCTGAAGTTACATGCTCATAAGCACAGATTTTCCCTCCCTGACCTCCTCTCTGCCCCACATCTTAAACATAGATATCATAGTTAGAGTTCTCTTAAGACAATTTGTAAGATTCCATCATTTGAAGTGGCCTGGAGCAAGCACTGGAAAACAAAGAGTACCTGCTCCCTGTCAGATAAGACTCTTCATCATCTTAAATTCTGTAATCCTTACTGAAGGATACACCTCATTGCAAGTTTTAAAAAGAACTGTAAAAAGCCCAGAGCATACCAAAGAAAGTAAAATATAGAAGTGTGAGTTGCACTTGGCAAAATGGTATATTCTCCAATGTTACTAGAAAATGAATCAAGTTAGGTTCTGAAATATTGCTCGCTACATTTCTTGTGTAGTAGTGCTTAATAGCATTGTTCAGTATAACTCTGAAAGGCTGCTACGTAGAAATGTGCAGTTAGATACTAAAACACATAAAGGTACAGCTTTACAAATTTGGGTACCAATAAACATCAACAGGGAGCTTTCATGCTAACATGAAAGTTCAGAGTCATCAGCACAGCTGACGTTTGTGTGCTTGCCTGAAAATACTGCATTTACTCGTACTGTGCTGTAGAGGCATCTGTTATATATGTTACTGTGAAAGGCTTTAGAAGTGAAATGAGTACCACCTAGAAAACACATCTCTGGAATTGCTCACTCAAATAAACCTGCCACATTGATCAGGAACCAGCACATTGAAGGTTCTACCCTGAGACCTGAAGGAGTCATTATCATTTTAAGTCGTCTTAGTCTTAAGTAGTCTTAAAGGATCACATTGCAAACACAGTTTTTCTGAAGACCTGGAAAGAATTTTAGTAGCCTTCCTACAGACAAGCTTGACTTTCCCTTTAAGACTCCATTGTTAAGTACTGTTACAGCCATACCTCTCTTTCTTGCCACTGGTGTGTTCAGAAGGTTAGCTCTGTAGTTCCCTACACTACTATATTTATGCCTTTTCCATCAAAATCATGTTGCTCAGAAACCTGTTCCAGCATTCCACAGAGAGGTGAATATGGGATCGGCAAAAATTTCTTTCTTAGGTGAGATTCACAGCTGATGTTAGTTAGGCAAGTTGTGACTTCAGAGACACTTAGATGTTTTACACCAGTGGAGATGCTGGCTCTGTATTCCTGCATGTGTACCTATATATATCCTGCATATATTATATGTTATAGTCAGTTGAAATGTTTGGGGTTTTTTTATTCCTCGCAAAAAATTTCCTCGACAAAATTAAAATTTCAGACTTTAATCCAAACACAGATGTTGAAGAAAATGACATTTTCATCTTCTAATAAAAAGTTATTTTGACAGTATCCAAACCATTTTTAAGGAGAAAATTGCTTTTTTTTTTCTATTTTGGTCCAATTTTTTTTTAAGCTAAAATAGGTTAAAAACCCCATGTAAGAACTTAGCCCTACAGATTTTCATGTGCTGGTTTTAATGCTTGGGAAAAATACTGTTTGTCATAAAACTCCTTAAAACTTACTTTGTCTTTTGTCCATGTATTGTATTTAACCAAACCAATACTCTGAGATACAACCCTCCTCCACAAAACACCCAAACCATTACCATGATGACAATAGCTTCAAATCCATACAGGATGTGAATATAAAGTGTGTTGCAATCTTGATTTCAAGACAAAATAAAATGTGTTTCAGCACTACCTATATATCTAATCTTTAGATGCCTGTAGAAAGGAAAAATATAAATTAATGCACATAATAACTTGTGAATACAAATTTGTACCATGAATCATTTTGCATAAGCAATTAAGGACAGGAAGTTTTCAATGATCCAGGCTATATATGGTATACAAACAAAATGTTTCATCCTCTATGAACTGTTTTTCAGATGAAGAATCCTTTCCCAGTGTAAAAACATAAATCTAATGAAAATAACTGTGTAAAGGAATAAGTCTGTGGAGATTATCTTAAGTCATATCATGTTTTTTTGAACAGTTTGTGTTCAATTTTTATATGGCAAAATGTGAACAGAACGACCTAATGTATTTTTTAATTTGAGTTATAATAAAATATTTTCAAACTGCTGTATATAAACCCACTAAGGAGAGATCCTGGGGTGGGTTTTTTGGTGGTTTTTGTTTTTGTTTGTGGGGTTTTTTGGGTTAGTGTTTTTCTTTCTCTTTTTATTGTTGTATCGTTATCAGTGTGTAGACTTTAGTCTCCTTAAAAACCAAGTTGAAATAATGTCATCTTCATGGTAGGCTTAAGCCAGAATTCTATAGGGTATATAAGATGCCTGACTTCTAGTAATATATGTAATCTTATTTTCAATGGACCAGTGGTTTTTTTAGTGAAACTTTACAAAATATTAATTATATGTCTGGTCAAAAATAAGCATATTTTTAAACAGTTGAAACTGTTTTACTAAAATTTTCTGGAGACCATGTTTTATGCAGACATGGGGTGCAGCACTCTATTTCAAAGTACAGCATTTCAAACCCAAGTGAAGACAAGCTGGTTCCTCTCTACTCATTGCCAGTTTGAACCCTACCCCATAAAAGACAGCATGGGCAGTTTCTCTCAGAAGCATTCACTGCTGGAACAAATTAGATGAAATACAAATAGAATAAAACTGGAGAAAAATGAAGACATCCGGTACAATTGTGATCCAGCATTTTGGTTCAACTGAAATGAAAACCAATGTCAATGAGTTTTGAACTGCCATTGTATGGTTTGATGGCAGTAAAGGTTAACCATACATTATATACTAGGTACAAACCTTAGGACTGATTTATTGGGAATTATATATTGGCTGTAATCCTTCTTGGTACGGCGTGTCACTTAAAAGTACTTGATCATTAATGAAGTCACTGAAATGGAAAGCTCCCTAGGGTGTTTTCCTTCTACAGTTCTACATGAAGCATCATCCCAAATGTCACAATGAATGGAAGCTTATACTTTCCCTTTATGTAAGGCTTGAAAACAATATTGTCTTGATGAGTATCCACCCAAAAAAAAAAAAATTAGTTTGGTTGACTGATGATATTAAACAGTCTTATCAGCATAGGGATGAGCCATATAAAACTGTGATATTAATTATTATTGTACAGTGGCTTATACCGGTGTGTATAGCAGCAAGTTTGAGAAAGTTTAAAATCCTGTTAATGTAAGATTCGTGTCTTGATACCCATGTATTTAAAAGAAAAGGCACTACTTTTTCATATCATGTGTGCAATTCGTGCCTGTAAAGGAATTGATATTCCTATTCCAAAGTAAAACTGAAGTCCTTGTGGGTTCAAAACACTTGTCTCTTCCCTAATGGGTAACAACTACAAGAATCTTATCAGATCTGAACACCTTCCAGGAAGTGGACATATGCACACACCAGCCAGCTAAATTCTGTAGCCAAACACAGCCAGTTTCCCGGGAACCAGCACGACGAACAAGGTCTGCTGTGCTCGGAATTTTATCTCACCTAAGAGGTTCAGGATCACTTGAAATTTTTAGAATTGTCATTTCAGAGGAGCTACTGTGGAGATACTTGCTGGAAAGTTAAATAAGCTATGCATAGCAAAAAAAGATACTGATTTATAAAAAAAGTTTTCACTATGATTTTAAAAAAGGAAACTGGCTCTCATTTTCTGTCGTTTGTAAAAGCAAACATGCAGGTCAGGATATGCGATGATAGTTGAACTTGCTGCACAGAACAGATATCTGTTTAAAATACAGAGACTTAGTGTGAAAAGTCTTCCAGCTTTGCTAGAGCTGTAACAGCTTCCAGTAGCAGAAGAGCTGCCCCAGCCCACATGGAGAAACAACAAAATACTGGTTTCAGGGCAAAAAAGTGCAACACAAATTAGGGAGCGTGTTTCAGACAACAGACAGGATAAGCAACAACAAGCTGCACAATGAGCAACCAAGACTGACAATCTGCTTGACAACAAATGTTACGAGCCACAGAAGAAGAAGAATATAAATCTTTGGTCAAGTCAATAAAATTTGAATGTTTGCAACTACACATTTTAGAGTCCTTTGTTCTTTACAAATGCAAAGGTTTATGATTTCATAGATCCTTAATTTTCTATATTGTCTGCTTACCTGTAAAGAAAAATGTACTCTATAATTTGGAAAGGTAATAAATGTGGGGGTTTATATGTGAATACAGAATTAGATAGATAAAATCATGTAATAAAATTTGCTGGTCTTGTTGCCATATTTCATGGACTAGTGGTCAAAACACAAATGTTTATAAAATGTGTTCTTTTAAACAAATTACTTCTATGGCTACTCATATTGATACTGTATCTCTGCAAAAACTTTTTCCTTTAACAATTTTTGGCTACTGAGCAGTCTGTCATTTAAAACCCAAGCGTTTTAATCAATATAAAATTTGAATATTTGATCCAGAAGTAAGTGAAGTGAAAAATAAAGTTAAATCTACACAGGGTTATTCTTCAGCAATTGAATATCTATCATAATTATGGACTGCAGACCTGTCAAAACAAAAAGAAAAGCAGCGATGTAACACATATATTATTCCTCAGGGAGTATTTTTAAAAACAAATCTGGAAAAATTGATTGAATTTGGTTTCAAGTTCACTGAAATTTGTTTATATTAAAAAAAAAAAACCAAGAAAACAAACCACCAAACCAACCCCAAACATCAACATGGTATTCATTCTGGAATGTCAACACAACTAGAAATTTCAGCAGTGCAATCCTTGCATTACTGTGAATGGATCTGAGACACTTTCTTGATGCTTTAAATGCAGCCATTTCAAAAGAACTTCTCAAAAAAAAGTACTTCACAACAAATGTCCTTGTGAAAAAAAAAAAAAAAGGTTGAATATTTTAAGAGATCACTGAATTATAAATTATTCTGGCATCAATCCTCTGCATTATTATGAGAATGAACAGACTTTTCATTTAGAAATCATGAGCATTTTTAGTTCTGTTATTTATTAGTTTTAAATGTTTTACATAAAATCAGAGAAGAAACAGAAGAAATAAAGCAGATGTCCACATAGTCATAGAAGTATGTTTTAGAACTGTTTTTCCTAAAAGGACTTTTAAAATATTTGGAAGCAGAAGGGGTTTTTTAATGTTTAAACACAGTTAGTGTTTTGCAGATATGCTCAGCACTTGCACTTTCCATCAATCTGAGATACGACTAGAAATGCACAGAACCCCTCAAAATAAGTTTGATTCTTTCTGCCTTGGGGAACATTTTATTGGGGAACATTTTATACATTTGTTTGCCTTAACCAGCTTTAAAAGAAAACCCTAAAGAAGAAAGTTCAATATTAGAACTCTTTCCCATTTACTCCAGAAATCCTCCACTTTTGCTTTTATATTTTTTGCCCTGCTCTTTTACCAATATTGAAGTAGTAACTAGGAGCCACAGAGAGGACCAGGCTTTTGTTGTACTAAGAACTTTAAAGCTACAGATCAAAATTACAATGCTGCTCCCAAAAACCCTACAATTCAGTACTGAAACACAAATCAAAGCAGGTAACAGTAAAAGCAAACAAGATGCCATTTCTCTCTAGCACTAGTGTAGCTTATCTATTGAACCTGATACACTGCTAAGTACTAAGTGTTGAAATAAACTTTTTTTCTCCCCAATTTAGAGAGCCTCCTAGAGAATGCAGCACTTAGAAGATAGTGTTTTCTACATTGCTAAAGGCCTTCTCAACTCCACTGGCTGTGCCAAGACAGCACAGTAACCAGGACTTTTGTCATTAGGGTTTAATATTTGAACTTGATGACATTTGATGGGATGTTAGGAATGAGTAAAATTGGGGCCATTTATTAGGATAGCATCTTGAATCTTTGATGCTATAAAAGAATGCTATTGTACAGATGCTATTAAAGATTAAAAGAGAAAATGATCCCAACAATGTATTCACTAAGTATAGTCATACTAAGGTTTACTGAAAAGAAAGGTATCACTAGCAAAATTACTTAAAATAAATAAATACATATCATAAAATACATAAATAAAAATCTGGATTCCTGCCAGAGATTCTTGCTTATAGCCCTCAAACTTATGTGGATTCCTTGAGTATCTCTGCCTTTGGGTGCAGTGTCTTTAAGCTGTCCCTCTTTGGTTCTCTGATAGAAATTCAGCCTAGAGGTCACAACAGCCTTTTGTTCTCCATTGACTCAAGAGGTTTAAAAACCAGGTATGTCTGAAAGGAAAAATCTTTTTTAAGAGAGCCAGGTAACCAGCAGTGAATGAAATTTAGCTAAGATTAATTTTGTTTTGTTTTAGAGAATCTATTTGTCATGTGGGTTATGAAGGAAAAAATCTTGAATGTAAATACCAGGTTGCCCTCAACACAAGACCAAGGACCATGAACTCATCTGCTCCGCTCTTTATAGCAGACTCCATCTTCAGCATCTCCATCTTCTTTTCTTAGACCTTTGTCTTTCTCCTTTCACTAATCCCCACTCAAGAAGCATTAACAGCCAGCGAACTGAGGCTGCTGTTACCTTTGCCTTCTCTTCATACAGACTGTCCCATTCACATTTGAAATGCAGTTCAGATTAGATAGCTTAGAATAAATACCCATACATTTCTCTGTGTCAGTGTAGGATAAGAAGCTCTCTCCTCCTCCACAATAAATGTCATATATAATGGGAAAAAACAGTCAAGCAAAGCAAAGCTTTTACAAAGCGATACAAAATAGTCTAAATCATCCTCATTCCATCTTTGGTCCAGTCTTATCCCGGTGCTTCACATCCCACAGGCTATTCAAATCCCTTCTCAACTCTGCAGTAAAGATCACCTATCTGTCTGGCCACTTGCTTCTGTCAACAGGGGTGGACTTGAGAGCTGCATTACCAATGGGATGTCGTAGTTGCAGATTTGTACTTCTTTGCTTTTTTGATTACTCTAAACTGCTATTTCTACCAAGCAGCTGTAAAACAAACTGGCCAGGCTTGGACAGAACACTTTCAGTGGCTGATCCACTTCCACCAGCATGTAACAAGAGTTATGCTCAAAGCAGCTACCAGTCTTGGAAACTGTTAGGCTTTCACTGCTGTATTGAAGAAACCAGTTTAATATCTGTAAGAGGACTTACTACATTTATGTTTCCTGCTTTGGAGATTTTTTCTTACTTAGAGTTTGCGATGGTCATGTGAACTAAAGGAATATTTCGGAGAGCAGGTGGAAGACTAATTAATGAAAAAAGGAAATGAGGTAGAGGGATAGGAAGAGGTTAAAAATATGAAACCAAACAATGCAAAAGGCTCTGTGCAATTAAGTCCTTTCTAAGTGACTCACTTTCCATCCCATTTCTTTCCCCTTTGTTTTTCACCCTTTTCCTAGCTGCCCCATTTTCTTTCTCCTGCTGGCCACACCCACAGGCTTCTGTGCTGGTACCAAGTATTACTAAAATTCCAGTGCCAGCCCATGTGTCTGCCATCCCATCCTGCCTGTTCTTTGCTCTCCTACCTTCATTTCTATAGGTATATTCTTATTTTAATCGAGCATCCTGTCCCTCAAGGACTTGTGTTAAAAAGCAGTTCTCCAGTCCACTCATCCATGGCAAGTGTAAACCAACTAATACTTGCCTACTTTGCTAAAAAGAAAAGCTTTCACCCATTTCTTTGGATTACATACTGTGACAACAACTTATATCGCCAATGTCATGATTTACTACTTCCCTCTAAATGTTTTCCGAATGTGTCTCCGTGCAGACGCAGTCTCTTGGAGAATAAGAGAGACTCTGGCACTGTCTCGTGCCGCTCAGCAGTTGCTTCCCTTTCTGTGGAGTGCTAATGACTACCAGAAAGCATAAGGCATCCACACTAAGGGGACCCAGGGACTGAATTCTGCAGGCAACAATTCAAAATACACACAAAATTATACAGAGGGCTTTGACTTTAAAACCTCCCCAAAAGTCACATCCTTTCCTTTCAGAGATGACCACTGGGAGCTCCCATGGAAGTGTGCCATCCCAGCATGGAGAGTCCCTACACTGCCTTTAATTGTGAGAGCTGCTACCCTAAACACAACCTTGTGCTGCTTACACTGACTGAAGTTGTGGCCAGCACCATGTCAGCCAACTCCTCATGCTCCAAGGCTGTTAGTAGCATATGCAGCAAATGCTTCTGTGTTCAGCTTGGCTTCCAAAGTGATATCCTTATTCATTTTCTCCTACTGTTTTAAAGAAGAACATACTACAAACAATACTTACTATTTTGCTTTTCAAAAAGAGCATGAAACAAAAGCTCAGCTAAAACAACATAAATTTTCTGGAAGACTGGAGCAAGAAGATAAGCACTACAGTTTTCACTGCTCAAATGAGACATACAGTTCTCCTGAATCAAAAAATATTCAGCTTGAGTGTTACAGTTCAGAGGAAAAATTGGTCAAGTCCATTGTAGAAACCTGCAGTTATTTACCAGTAGTCATCAATAATCCATAAACTCTTTACTAGGTCTTTTATTTCCTCCTTATCTATGAAATGTGCAAATCACATTTTATGGTTTCCTTTTTTTTTTTTTTTAACCAGCTTTAAGAAAGTCTTTTAAACTTTAAGACTGCAGTCATCCAAAAAAGGAACAAAAGGCAACACACATAGGTATTGTCCCCAAGTTCAAACTGGTTTATGTGTGAATCAATGTCAGCTCTTAGATTACACTGAAAGTATATGGGATCTTAAATAAAATTCTTTTAATAGCATTTGGATACTCTTTCCATTGTCTCCACTCATGAAACTTTCCTACAAGGCAAGCATGTAGATCTCGTTACTTATCAGTGAATCGGAATATGCGGAGTTGGAAGGGCCCCACAAGGATCATACAGTCCAGCTCTTGAGTGAATGGCTCACACAGGGATCAAACCCACAGTCGTGCTGTTATTAGCACCATGTTCCAAACAGCTGAGCTTATCTCAGTTCATTTCTCTGAAGTTCTCCAAACATGGTCCTATTAATTCAAAAACCTGTGAAAGCAAAGAAACAATTTGTAGTAATTGGGTTCCCATTATGTTGGTGTAATCTGTGCATCACAAGGCAAGTGTTTAGCGAGTGCTAAGAAGCTTGAGTTTGTAGGTTCAAATTATAATAATCTGACACCGTCTGGTGGCAACTGGATCTAGGACAAGCAATTTAATGGAGTCAAAGTGGTGCCTCCAGCAATTCCGCAGATGCATAGAAGCGTTTCCCTTCTGCCTTTGAACAGTGAGCAACAAACACTGTAGCCTAAAGGAGATGGGGAATCCTTTAGGAAAGCATAATCACATCAGATCCACACTGCAAAATCTGCAAAAGAGAACTGTCAGGAGGGGAAACAATCAAGAGTATGTAAAGCAAAAAGCATGTAAAATCATGGTGCCAAATCTCTATTTCTACACCTCCTCACCACTCCTTTTCAGTTCCCTCGGGCTGTAGAATAGGATACAGCAGTCTAAAAAGAACATGCCTGCCCCACCAATGGTACTGCAAACTCTGATATTCCCTGTGAAAACAGAACTCAGATTTTCCCATTTTAAAAGCCTAGGCTGCTACAGATTGAGCCAAATGAAACTCTCCGTGAGCAATTGCCATCACAGAACCTACGCAAGACAAGGCAGCCAGATATGGTTCAGCAAAATTTACTGTGAAAAATCTTTAGGAGGGAGGATATTGTCAAAAGACACATTTCCAAGAAAATTTTTACTCAGATGTTGTGTGGTCAGCAACTGCTTCCATCCACCTACAGGGACCTGCATTCACACAGGTCATATCCTCCTTGGGAGGAAACTATAAATAGAGATGCACAGCACAGTACGAAGAACCCCAATCTATCTATAGGCTCCGTAAGGCTGTGTGTGTTCTGCCAAAGAAAAGTTCCTGCACAATGCAGAGGCAGATGTTGCCGGCAGCATTTACTTGGAGGGCTCCCTATTTCTGCAACTATCCAACTCTTTAATGTGTGCAAGGACTTGGCTCAGGAACAGTTCCTTTCAGCTTTCCCTGCTGTTACTCTACTCACTGCAGCACACTTCAGTCCTCTTCCCAGCAGAGCTGTTACTGAGCTTCCCTCTTCCCCTCACATGGGACTTTACCAGTGTTCTCCCACGCCGTTGCCTAATCTTCTGAACTTCTTTCTCCTATGCAGGGAAATGCTGTGATAAGGAGGTAGATAGTTCTTTCATCTGCTTGTACTCTCAGTTTTTCAGTATCCCTATTCTGATGGCAGTAAGAAAGCACAGACAAGTGTACAACAGCAGAGTACTTAAAAAGAAAAACCCATCATTGATCATACCCATCATTGATCATGTGGCAAGGCAAAGGGGAAACGCATCAAAACACCTTCAAGACTTCCTGTAACAGGCCTGAGTTACACTACCATCTGAAGAGACTAATCCATAAAAGTAACATGCTTACAGAATGTCAGTGAGACTACAGGATGCTACAGGAAAGATAATTAGGAGTATGTCAGCTGAAAGATATCACAGGGTAAGGGTTCCTGTTGCTGGCAGAATACAATCCTCAAAAATAAATGTCATCAAAACTGTACATTATTTTCAATGCAGGAGACACTGATCTCATGGCAGAAACCTATTTTTGTGTTATGTCTGATGAGCTAAATGATTCATAAAGAGTGTTTGCTATAAGAAAGATTTCTCAAGTAACCAGACAACTGACTTTGGTATTACTAAATTTAAGTATGTCTTTTTTTTTTTTTTTTTGTGACTAGTCAAATAAAAACCCCTTAGAATACAGCCTGCTGACAAAACAATCTGAGCCAAGATGGACATTTTGCCTGAGCATAGTGATAGCTCAACCAGCTCTGAATGGCTTTATGCCACGGCAATACTTAGAAGAAGAGCTTGCAGGTAGTGGCTGTAATTGGGATTCTAGGCAGGTATTAGGATCTAGAAAATCCATCCTCGCATCCCATCTTCCACAATTTACTAGGCTGTATTTACTGCTGGAAGCAGTGGGCAGAAGAGGAGTGATATGCAGAATGAAAGAGATGATGCTGAGAACCTGAGACCCACACCATCTGGAGCACGTTGTATTACTTAAGTGCATCTTACAGTCAACCAGGAAGCCCAGCTTCATCCAAAATGATGTCCCATTTGTGAGCTCCCAGCCTGCTCAGAGATACAAACCAAAGCATAGGTATGACTTGGAAGTTCACTCCAAAAGCATATTTCTGATCAAAGCTTCTCTGCTGAATACAACTGGAGAAAATTTCTTTTTGCTCCTTCTGTTTCAGTTTCTCCTCTCTACCATACTGGACAACTTCTGTTTTACATTTGTAGATCCACAGAACTGCAGACATTTCACCAGAGTTGCAGGTCCAGACTTTTCTTCGACTGTATCTTGTATGAGTGGCCACGGCACACTGCAAGGTCCTGGTTTCCTACTCACTCAGTCTAGAGACACAGCCAAAGGCTGCAAGAGTTTCCTTCCCATGGAAACCTTTGTCCAGAGACAACCTGGGAGATGACTTGAGATGGCTCTGCATCTTACACACATCCTTAGCTAAAACACAACCAAAAGATTTTACAAGATGTGTCTAGTGCTCTCACAAGGATGCTTAGGTGTAAAGTACTGCTACTTGATGGCACCAGCTGGTGAATTATTAGGAAACAGTGATCCTCTGGTGGAAAAACTTCTGTTATTCTTGCTTATTCCTGAACAGCATGAATTCATTGCATTCTATCAAAGAGTATTGCCTCAGCATGTATCCAGAGATCACTTTGCCCTAATTTGAAGGTGGAGCTCTAACAGTTTATATCTTCAGGACATTACAACACAGAAGTTTCAAACTTTTGACATTTATTACTTATGAAAATTATTACTAAAACTCATCACGTGAAAGGCAGCTTCCATCTATGCACATTCCTTATATCCTGAGGTGTGACAGAGAAGTGGTAAAACGTGATCATGTACTAAAATATTAATAAACTGACAAATTTGTAAACCCAATCTCATGATTTTTGAGCAGCTGGTGTTGGCAATCCTACATGTTCATTGATAATTGCCTTCTCCAAGGAACTGCTAGAGTAAATACACAGCAGTGTTATTGTTGGGAAAGGGTAGATTAAATCCAAATGTAGCTGTGTAGAATGTTCTGAAATATGACTGATAACAACTAAAATTAAGTATGACTGTCAAGTGGGCACTGGGCCAAGAAAACAAAAGACTTAGGTATGCAAGTCAAGTCCCCTGGAATAAACTGTCCCATGCAGTTCCAATACAATTGTATTTTAGTTATCAATACTGAGAAACACTGCATGGGATCTTTCTCCAGTCCATCACAACACCTTACTACTGATCCGTTTTAAATGATACATTTATTCAGAACATTTCATCTAACACAACTGCAAGGCAGGTTTTTGTTGGTTTTGTTTTTTTGTCTATAACAGAATCTTGCCTTATTCAGGAAAGTTTGTTATAATCTATAATCCTACACTGGGTATGTGGTTGTATCTGAACTCCAATCTGTGAATTTGTACAGGAAAATGCTGACAAGAAGAAATTAAATACAAGGACAATGCATCCTCCTCCAGCGTCTATAACATATCTGAGAAAAATAAACCTTTGCTGTGGACTGTAGATTATTTGAGAGAAATGCTAACAGCCCAGGGAGGGAAATGGAAGAGGTGAAATAAGATTTTGGCAGCACTGTGAAAACAGAAAACCTTGAAGATGCATTTTACCTCTCAATGTCCAGAGATACCACTCATTTTATTTGGGAACCTATTTCACTATGCACACAGTGTTTAAAGGAAAAGTTTGGGAATAATAAGGTACTGCAATCATGAGATTTCCCTTGTGGTTGTAAAGGAAGAAAATGTGTTGCAGCAGAAAGCACACACACAGAAACTTTGAACTCTGGTTATCCATGTCAAAGTCAGCAGCAAGAGTCAAAATATCCAACTTTACAGTACAGCATTTCAAAACTGGGAAGTGTTATAAGCCATCGAGATAAGGTCTGGGGATTTTGAAGTTACTTTCTCAAAAGTAGAATGAATAGGGCTTTTAGGTAATTATTATTTTACTGACAGCCAACATTGATGTCTCAATCAGACGGAAAAATTACCTTTGCTTCTGCAATTCTGAGAATCAAGAGGACAAAAAAGCAATGACAACAAAGCTGAAAAGTAGTGAAAGCAATATTTACTGTAGGTTCCTCTAATGCTTTTCACATGTAGAAACTGGAGGATAAAAGAACACTTCATTGCTCGCCTGGAATAAAGCACTGTTTTCACAGTTTCCATTCTGCTTTTATTCAGGTAATACACAAGTGCAGAGAAACAGTCTATAAAAAACATCACCTGCTGCCCCAGAAGTGTTTTTCATTCTTTTGGCTTTACAATAATTACATCATAAAGTTTTCAATTCCTTCATTTACTTCTTCAGACAAGTTCTGCAGGAGAACCTGGAAAGAATACTATACGTATGTAACAAGAGGCAGATACCCCCAGATAAGGTTCATCACCTTAAGAAGGATTCCTGATCCCCATTACGCAACAAGAAAAAAATGCCCTTATTGCCAGAATTGCTATCAAGTATTTCACGTGTAGAAGCCTTATCTCAAGACAAAGAAGTACCCAGGAAACAAGTGAAATACAGAATTATTTCTAAATTTATAGAGAAGATATAAATGGCTGCCTCCCTAATACCATCTCCTTCCAAAAAAAAAAGCAAGAATTCTGTTATGAGAAAGTTACACGGTAAAAACTTTGGTTAAATTTATATTAATATTTTAAGTCTATTACTATTTTAAAATAAAAACCGTAGAATTTTTTTATTAATTTTCAGTATTGATAGATCTATGAAAGAGAAATCTCTCAGTTGCAAACAGAAGCCTACTCCCAAGAGTCGTCTCTGCTGTACGGAGTACATATGGGTGATAAAGCACCAATAAATTCAGGTGCAGGTTTTAGAAGTAACTAGCACCTTAGTGTGTGTATAGACTGAATTTATTTCTTTCAGTTGATAAACCAAATGAAACATGTTTACAATATCAGCCTCTCGCATTAATAGAGTTTATCTTGGTGATCATCTCCTAGTTTAGGGGTTTGTAAATATTATGTATACACACACACAAAGCAAATATTAAGCAAATCCAACCTAGTACTCTTAAAAATGAGTACTGCATAAACAAAACATAAGTGCACATGGCAATTTTATGTTCTAAATCCACCCACACAGTTGTTCTCAGCAATTCAAGAACAGAGTTGCATGGGCAGATTGACAGAATTTGAGTTACAGACATCTGTGCTGAAATAATGATCAGCATATGAAGGTTTTGTTCATTAAGCAACTGATTAAGGTCTTGGTTTTTTATTTATTTTATCCTCAAAAAGAAAATAAATACAATAATCACAGCAACAACAACAACAACAACCAGAATAAGCTCAAGGTACTCTGCTTCCTTCATTCACTCTCAGAGATCTACTCATCCTGAAACATAATCTTAGTGCTATTCCAGGAACAAGCCACAATAAACAAACTTGCATGTATGAAACCAGTGATCTTAAAAACCTGGAAAAAATGTAATAAACTACAGGATCCCTTTTTCCATAGCTGCTGCCAATACCACATTGGTTCCTAACAGATCACGTGTCCAACTGCCAGCCCCCATGAATTGGTGTCTCAGTGTCTAAAAGTGAGACCTCAGCTTAAAATCCAAAGCAGGAAGTCTTTTCCTTCCAGGACATTTTGTTTATGTTAACAGTACAAAGTTTTATGGTCTTCAAAAATGCCCAATCTTTCTTTGAACCCTTCTAGGGTGAGTGGCCTTATTTTGCCTCAAAAAACTTCCTATGGCAGCAAGTTTTACAGTCAGATTATCCACTGTGTCAGCAAGCCTGATAAGCAAAACAGTCTTGGCAAAAGTCTAGAGACTAAAGCAAGTGATGAACCAAAAGTCTAAGACAAAATCAAGTTTCTTCCTTTAAAGGAAAGACTTCATGGAATTTCTTTTTTTTAATTTTTTATTTTTTTTGCCATGGAATGTTTTCATGCTCCCATGGTACACAAACAACAGCACAACCTCCATTTGTAACTGTAATTTTATTCATGTCATCCTCCCATGCATCTCTCCTGCAAGGTAAACAATTCCCCATCTTCAATTTTGTGAGCTAAAACAAGAGGGAGATCACACCTAGGTTTTGTTCCAACAGCTTGCAGCAGCAAAGTTTCACAGTTTACTTTTCAGCATCAAGGCTTAAATTGATTAACTGAAAAAGAGGATAAATTTTTGTGTTTTTCACAGCTTCTTTGGAGCTCCAGGGCAAAACCCTTTTCTTTCTGTGGCTTTCAATCAATATTGAACAACTTTTCAAGAACTCTATTCAAGAGTAACAATGAAGCAAGAACTAGTTATACAATGGTGTTGTCTCAAGGCATGACCTACCACAAAACCTGTGCTCTTCTGGTACTGTAGCATGCATTCATACTGGGGAAAAAAGGCAGAAGAGCAAAATACAACCCAACTTTGGTGAGTGAGCTTACCAGGCACAACTATTTCTTCTGACAAATGCTGGAAGAACTGAACTGGAGGAGCTGTAGTGCATCTGCAAACAAATATGCCCAGAATCATAAAAAAGTGTAGATCCCATGCATTTCAAAAGGTCAGGACTGCTACCACACAAACCTACCTATGATTCACATCATTCTACTCTAAAAGAATATGAGTACCACACCTTCAGAGTTTTCTGCTCTATTACAGGCAGACTTGTAATCAAACCACTTTTAGTTTATTTTTCTTGGGAATAAATAGAAACCTGATCAGCAAATTCTTTTCAACCAGAAATTATGCAGCACATCTTCCAGTTCATTAATACTGCCTTGTCTTGAAAGCTACAGGGATTTCACAATTCTTCCTGTAACATTTACAAAATATTTCCATAAATTTCCTACTTACTGAGCAAATAACATATCCTCTCCAGTTAATGTTCCTAACATAGAGCCAGAACATCCACTCAGGGTATCACGTATGGAGCACCCAGCTGGTTCTCTCGATAGGAGAACAGCACAGACAGAGTTTGTGGGCTTGAAATTTCACCAAGAAGAAAACCTGCCTTCAGGGCAGCAGGCAGAGGTAAGAACTGGTACAGCAAAGACCCAGGGTTCGGGTTCATAGCCCTGCTCTCACAAGGAAATGGATGTGCAGGGATCCCAAGGGTTTCTCCTGTTACTGAACAATGGTTATCCTGTATAGGGTGTCTGTTCAAAAGGGGGTAAATCCAAGACAACTCAAAGCTTCCTTTTGTCGCCACCAAACTCAAATTCTAAAATCTAAGTAGAAGGCGTTACACGGGTGGGTAAAAAAAAAATCATATCACACATATTTTATATGGGTATTTTACTTTCTAAAATATCTCCTATGAATAGATCTTCCCCCAGTTTATAAGCAAAGTACATTTTAATAGTTTTCACTCAGTGCATGACCACAGATATTTTTATAGCAAACATATCTTCAAAACTGCATGTGAGACTCTCAATAGGCAATGATCTAACTGGTGTGGGTCACCAACAATTAAACATTACCAACAAATGATCCTTTTTAGCCAGGCCTCAGTATGTTTAATCTTAGCCAGCTCACAGCACGAACTCCAGCTACGAATTCATGCTGTTAGACTTGTCACAGCAGGATGCTCCAGGTCACCAAGAGCATGCCAGCTGGCACCTGCCTGGCATCCATGGCAGGCACCAAGTGATGGAGGGACACCACAGGCCTGTGAGCTCTGTGCACAGCCAGGCTGCACCATGTCCTATGGCAGCCGAGGGGCTGCCGGCTTCTCAGGAACACCAAATTCACAAACAGAAGCAGCATCGTATCGTATTCCCCTGGTTTATGATGCTGACTTTGTATAGCAAAAGCCTTATTTTATGCAATGAATGAAACATTTCTGATGTTTTCAGAAGATGGCAGGAAAAGGGAATCCCTTGATAAGAGACGTGAATCACTTGTTGGAGTGGAGACACAGTGATTTAGGTCCAGAAAATGAAACCACTGCTGTATCTGTTGCAAAATGTGAAACATGTAAAAATTTTCGTAAGAAAGGATGTTATTTGATGTTTGTATACATTGCAGTCTAATCAACAAGAAAGGAGAGTTAATCTGTAAAACAAATAGCAGGTAACAAACAAGCCCTAGGTGGTGTCCAGGGGTTAGAAAAACAAATTTCTTGTTGGTAGAATTGCCTTGTTACACCTTGTTAAGGTTTAGGGCTTGACGTGATTCGGTGGTCTCAGACCTAGTGGGAGGTTAAC
>VZTJ01004491.1:5791-84415 GCA_013397795.1 Orthonyx spaldingii
AAAAAAAAAAAAAAAAAAAAAAAAAAAAAATAGAACAGTTGTACAAGAGTCCACTTTCATATTGACACCTATATAAGTTCCTCTGTCTGGGGAGCAGAGCATCAGCATACTCAAGGGAAGCAACTACCAATCTTTGAGAATAAAAGTCTGTCTGCAATTCTCCTTCTGGCTCTTTTTCACCTAAAAATGGCGCAAGCTGATCCTCAGGCAGAACTCATCACAGGGATGAAAAGATGCTTTTGAGCATCAGTCAGCAGCATCTGGGTTAACAGGAGCCTCCTACATCAAAGTAGCCACCAGCAGGGTAATGCAAAGTTTGGAAGATTCAGAGCAAAGCAGAAGAAAAATGCAGAGAAAAACAGAGCTTTAGTGAAGCTTTTTGTTTTTCCCTATTTTGATTTGGCCTTTTTTCTGCTTATTTTAATTTGAATAAAGTTGGCTTTACTTTTTTTTTTTTTTTTTTACCTTTTGACTCCAGTTTACTCTTTTAAAATGGATGAAGTCCATCACAAGGGCTTGATAAAAGAGTGCTGTCACAATGCCTGCTGGTCCCATTCAGCTGATGAATAAATTATAAGTGCATTACAATGCTATTTCAGCTGTGATTCCAGGGTCTGAGGAGTGTGATGACTGTGACCTTATGCCTGCCAGACAGTGGTTTGAATTTCCAAGAGTTTGTGGACCTGGCTGTTCAGGTCACCTTACACCTTCCATTCTGGGCTCAGTATGCAGAATATCTGAGCCTTTTCAAGCTGCCAGCTATAGGGACAGTCCTCCAGCTGCCCACAGGGGTGGTGGTATGTGCTGTGGTCTTCAGAGACTCATGATCTCACAGAATCATAGAAAATGCTGGGTTGGAAGGGACCCATCAGGATTCTGTTGAAGTCTGCAGTGACTGTTACCCCCCTCCAAAGCAGCAGTGTGTGGAATATAATTCTTTGTTGATGGGGCTGTGACTGGGATATCCATATTGTTCAGTCCCAGGAATAGTTTCTGTGTTGGGAGCTGAAATTTTAGGTTCTTCTTGCTGCACAAGACATTCCTGCCTCCAGCAGTCTGTTGTGGCTGAGATGGCATGGATGCCAGCATCACTGGGATAAGGTAGCATGGGGTGTGCTCTGGGAGAGGCATCAGCCTAGGGCAACATCCCCAGTGTTTCACCTTCAACATGCCTGCAGGGTCAGCTCTGTGGGATTATCCATCCCTTGAAGTGGTTGACCATCAGGCAGGCACTAACAGCTGTCCCCATTCCTGGGTATGAGCCATCTCCGTTAGGCAGGCACTGGCAGTGGAGTGAAGGACCTGGAGCGCACAGAGCAGCTGCCTGGTGGATTCACCAGACACTGCTTTTACCCTCAGCAGATAGCTCCTTGTATTTGAGCAGAAGCCATGGTGAGGAGGGACAGCATTTTGCAGAAAGTAAGTGAGACAGAGGAAGAAACTGTCTGGTCTCACATCATTCCTGGCCTGGGGACACCAACACCATGTTCCGTGCCGAATGGCACAATATCAGCTGCTATCAGCTGAGCTTACAATGCTCTCACTTGTTGCCATACCTTGGGTGGTCTCTGTGGTCTCTAGCAGCAATGCATTCACCTTCTGCCAGTAGCTCTAAAATGCAGGACCATCAAGGCATAGGTGAAGAGGCACAGCTCAGGTCCTGCCTGAGGCCTTGAAAACTGACCACAAGAAGACTTTCCATTAGGAAACAGGGAGGGCCAAGTGAGTTGAGTTGGACCTTGCTTTGCCAAGGCTGAATTTGGCCTTTTTATGACCCTTCCCACAATAAATATGAGCAGATTCACAGAAAAGAAACTGCAGCATAAGAACCAAACCCCAGGCACAACAGGTATGGGTAGCTTAACAGCAGAGAGAATCCCTTGGGTGAAAAGGTCCAGAGAGGGTTTAGGGTCGGGGATCCTCCCTTAGCATCTCCACCTCCAACTTCCTAAAAATGAGATGTTCCTCTGAAAAACTGTTTGTGGGGCTTGTGTGGCACATGCAATGTCTCACTCTCCTGTGTTCAGATCCTTGCACCGGTCCTGAAAACTGCTCTGTGCACTCATGTGTGGAGAAGAAGAGGCTGAACTTTCCTGCAGGAGCCTGAGTCACCAGGAGGGTAATTAATGCAAATTTCCCAGACAAGTTAACAAGTCTGGAGAAGCCGTCCTGCTTGGCCTGAGTGTGCTGAGAGGTGCTGTCATCTCCACCCTGGGGCTTGCTGTCCCATGGAAATTTGGAAAGAGCTTCTATGGGGTCTTAAAAAAACAAATAGAAAATCACTGAGCTCACAAAGCTGAAACCCTCCAGCATTGTCCATGTTGGAGAGCAGTGCTCAAACATCCTCCCAGAGAAGTGAGGGAAGGGAGTCTGCAGGGGCTGTTCAGGGGTTTGATCATCTTCCTCTTGGCTCCACGAGTTCCTCTGCACTCCCATCCCCTCCAGCCACCCTGTGCTGGTTACCCTATTTCCATCAGCACCCTGCTGCAGACCTTGCGGCAATCCCAGTTATGTTCCTGCCTTGTTTTTGTGACTGAGGCTGGAGGGCTCAGACCTGCAAGAGGGTCCCTGGGGCACATGGACAGGGCAGAACATGGCTGCACCCTGCAGGTGCTGTCCCTCAATGCTTTGCTGTGCCAGCATCTCAATCCCCATCTCCAGGTGCCTGGAGGGCCAGGTAAATCTACTCCAGACTTGTTTACCTGCTGTGACATTTCCATTAATTACTCTTGTGCTTCTCCATCCTGCAGGAAACCCATTGGCCACACCAGCCTGAAGCTCTCAATCTACAGTAGGGTTGGCGTATCACATTTCCTTGTCCCATCTAGCACATCTCAGATCGTCTGCCTGGCTTGTAGGATGGGTTGTTCCCGTCTTCTAACCTTCAGCTGTCAATTCAAGGGCAGGAAGGGTGCAAAAAGAACCAACAGCCATGTTTGTGTCTGGATGCACATCAGGGCCAGTCCATTCTGCAGAATTCCCATTTTAAAGGTGGAGAAGGCTTTGATGCTGTCTATGTTATAAGCTGTGGTTTTTATCTCAAATGGGTTTGTTTTTCCTAGGTGTGGACATTTCAAGGGTCTAGAAGAGCAGGAGGAAGGGAGTTCAAGAGCCAAGCCAAGTCTTTGCATCTGGACCCTCATTTGCACAGTTCTTTAAATTAATGTGCTTTTCTTCTTGTCTTTGACACATTCACTGGTGCTGCAGGGGAGGCTTTCAGCTGGGTGAGCAGGCTGCAGTCTGGTCCTGTGGGTCTGCATCCCCTTATCTCCAAGATAATCAAAGGTACTTTCTTTGCTCTTGCCCTGCTGAAGTCAAAAAAAGCTGTGAACATACTTGCCAGTGGTCAAGAAGAACCAAAAAAGGGCAAGTTTTAGCTATTTCTCTCTTTGTGCTGCTCCTTGGTGTGAGAGTGGGGTAAAGCAGAAAAGCCCTGTGGGGTGAAGGCCTGAAAACATCCCCTTCCATAGGAAAAATGTACAGAGCAGGGACTGCAAAATGGGAACAAGAGGAAGCAGTAAGATCTTTCCAAGGAGTGAATTCCTCTCTCTGCAAACAAGCAGCCAAAATTCCACAAAGGCCACAAAACTTAGATAAAAGCCTTTCTCTACTTCAAGCGTGTTTTTCTCTCAGCATTCATTTTCAATATATTTATCTCTTTTTTTTTGCTTTAAGTGCAGCACTGGTGAGCATTGCCAAGACACTCAGATCCTTTCCTAAGCATCAGCATGCGTGTTCAGCTTCAGAAATGCAGAGTTTTTCCCTTGAGTGAAACATATTTTCATTTACCTGAATGCTTAGGAGCAAAAGAAATTAGAAGGGAGGGTTTGCAAACAGCGTGCCTAGCTTGTCCTCTAACAATATAAAGCGGCTTCTTTCAGAGCAATTTTCAGTGCCATAGGGCATTTTTCTGTGGTTGTTTTCATACATGTGGAAATATTGTCCCACTGACCCTACTGCCCTACTCTACTTTTTGTTTACAGTCACCCACATACTGATTTCCACATATATATGGAATATATATACATACATGCTTCTTTTACATCTACTTGCTGTCTAAAAACCTGCAAAACCTGTCAAAAGATCTGATAACAGAGCACAATCAAATTACCCTGCTGTTACTCCTCATATTCTGATGATTAATAAATAACAAAAGCCTTTTGAGTAATATTTTATCTGGGGCTCTCAGAAAACAGGAACCCATGAAGCTCCTGGCTGTTCTTATCCATGGAAGTATTTCCAAAACTTTGGTAAAGCAGGAGAAAACAAAAGGTTTCTCACTTATTGAATCATGGAATCAGAATGTCTTGGGTTGAGAGGGACCTTTAAAGGTCATCTAGTTCCATCCCCCAGCAGTGAGCAGGGATATCTTCAACTAGAGCAGGTTCTCAGAACCTTGTCCAACCTGGTCTTGATGTTTCCAGGGATGGGGCATCCACTGCCTCCCTGACAGGTTGTAGCGGTTTAACCCCAGCCAGCAGCCAAGCCCCAGGCACCCACTCTGTCTGATGGGATTGAGGAGAGAACTGGAAGGCTAAAAGTGAGAAAACCTATGTCTTGAGACAGAGACAGAAAAAGCAAAAGTCACACATGCAAGCAAAGCAAAACAAGGAATTAATCCACTGTTTGCCATCCGCAGGCAGGTGTTCAGCCATCTCCAGGCGACCAGGGTTCCCTCACACATAATGGTTACTTGGGAAGACAAAGGCTATCACTCCAAGTGTCTTCCTACCTCCCTCTTCCTCACATTTTATATACTGAGCATGATTTCATATGGTCTGGAATACCCTTTTGGTCAACTGGTGTCACCTGTCTCAGCTGTGTCTACTCCCAGCCTCCTGTGCACACCCAGTTTCCTCACCAGTGTGGCAGTATGAGAGGCAGAAAAGGCTTTGGCTCTGTGTTACTGCTCAGCAATAACAAAAACATATCTATGTTACCAACACGGTGTTCAGCAGCGTAAACTCAAAACACAGTCCCATAACTACAAGGAAAACCAACTGTGAAGAAAATTATCTCCACCCCAGCCAAAACCAGCACACACATCTGTGATTTTTTTTATGCCAGGGACCCCAGAGCTGGATGCAGTGCTCCAGGTGGGTCTCAGCAGAGCAGAGGGGCAGAATCCCCTCCCTTCCCTGCTGCCCACGGGGCTCTGGATGCAGCCCAGGTCACGTTTGGCTCTCTGGGCTGTGAGTGCCATGGCCGGGGCATGTCCAGCCTCTCACCCACCAGCACCCCCAAGTCCCTCTGGGCAGGGCTGCTCTCGGTCTGTTCATGCCCAGCCTGTGCTGATACTGGGGATTGCCCTGACCCAGGTGCACATGGTCTTGTTGAACCTTGTGAGATTCCTATGGGCTTACTCCTTGAACTTGTCCAGGTCCCCATGGATGGCATCCCATCCATGCCTGTGTTTCATGGTGATCAGTTTAGCAATGGGGCCATTTGTGTTGTATTTTATTAACATTGGAGGTGGTTGGTGAGCAAGACCTGAGACTTTGAGGGTCTCTGCCAGCACTGACACTGGCTGTACCAGAGATGCTTTGCACACAGAGAGAGGGATGACAATGCTTTGCAGAGCCCTTGGTGTACAGGGTACGGTGTACAGGGTACAGTGTACAGCCACCCAATGGAAAATACTAATATGGGGGTAATGGAAGGCTTGAAGACTTGGAGGTTGTTTTGGGGCCAGTGAGGTTGCCTCTTTTATAGACACAGATTGAACAGCCCAGAAGATTGAAAAGTGCTCCTATATATTGGGATGACATTGAATTCCAGTCCTGCCAGTGCATTCCTCATACAGTTCTCAGGGCATCTTGACCCTGAAGACCATGAAGATATTGCACCAGTTTTCATAGCCTGACCTTGCAGCTGGGTCTGAGTCAGCTGGGATGAGCTGTGCCTTCTTGGGGTATGTATTACTTTGAGTATTTTCCCTTTTAATCTCATTTTCCTATGTCACAGGAACAAAAATGGAAATTTGGAAACTCTCACTGCCAGGTCATGGTCTTCCTCTGCCCTCACTTTATCTCATGACCTTCAGGCTTCATTTCTTGGCTTGAGAGCCAGCAGCTGCTGCTCTATCAAGGCACTGCACTAAGTGATTCCCCAGACACCTCCTTATCTCCAGGGACCTGCTTGCACAGGTCCTGATAGGCACTATCTTCTGTCCCCACCTGCTGGGGGCCACTTTTCCTGTCCGCCCCCAGCCTCCAGAAGATTCTTTGCACAGCATAGCAGTGAACTCTTGGGCAGATTCACACAGGTAGATAGCAAACTCGTGATAACAAATACCAAGTTTCAGTGCTAGGTGCCTCTCTAGTCTGGAATCTAGAAATAGCCCACAAGGACCCATGTATCCCAGCACTTCTCTTCATGCAAGTCCACCCTTGGAAGGGTGTAAGAACAAGTGATACTTCCCCAGAATATTTCCTCAACCTCCAACATTTTTTTTGACTCAGACTTCCTGAGTCAGAAGTCTCCTTGTACATAATAGCCTTTAGTAAATTTTTCTCCCATTAATTGTTTAGTTATTTTAGAGCATTTGCAACATCCTGTGCCAAATAGCTGCCCAATCTAACGACCTGTTTGGGTGCAGAATCATTTCCTTGGGCTTATTTTGATCCTGCCACCTGATAGAATTTTTGATGCCCTCATCTTCATAGTGGAGAAGATGATAAATGGTCCTTTTCTATCCAATCACACTCAGCCCCTTGTAACTTTGCAGGCTGTATTATAACCTTTCCTGTGATGTCTTTTTGTTACAAAAGATTCCAAAAGATACAGTCTGCACAGCTGTTCCTTCTATGGACACAAAGACCTTAAAGTGCTACGATCATCTGAAAATTATTTCCCTTTTGCCTCTAATCCTTTCATAATAAGCTCCATTAGTCTTGGGTACAACTCCACAGATTGTTTAAAACCAAATCAAAGGGAAATTCCCCAAAGTGAGATGCCTACCATCTGTCAGGCAACTTTAAATTGTCCCATGCCCATGCCTTCTTCCGTGGATGTTGCTGCTGTCCTCACACAAACTGCAAAACCTACTTCCTGTGGGATCTGTCTCTCTCTGTTTCCTCTCACACGAGGTAGAGGGGAGGCAAAGGAAACCCCAAATGACAGCAGAGTCATTCATCTCCAGCATAAAACCTGGGTACAATAACCAGCCTGTTTCAGGAGAGGCTCATCTCCCAAGGGCAAGGAAGCCTTTTGCCCATGGCTTGGTAACGCATAGCAGGGCAGGATGGGGTATTGGAGTGAGAACATTCAGCTGGGAGGCATGCCTGTCATCCCTGGGTTTTGGGACTTTTGGATCCACCTGAATGTCAACACAAAGTCCTTAGCTCTCTGTGCAGCCTTCAGCACCCCCAGAGGGCATCTGGCCTCACCCTGTGTTTCCCTAACTCATCTTGGAGCATGTCTCTCCCTGGTGTCTAAGTCAGGACAGGTAACTCGTACCCCAAGGTCAGACCAAGCTAAAGGTCAGCAAAGATTTGCCCAGATTCCCCAAAGCCGATGCCCAGTTTTTATTTTGGTGGAAGAACCCTCATGTAGACCTCAAAGGTGCCTTCCCTGGGGAAGAAGTTATTTCTGACCTGAGCAGATGACAGCTCTGGCTCACAGAGCAGCCTTGCAGGGGCTATAGGGGCCTGGAAAGAGGGATTCATCCCAGCCCAAAACCAGAGTGCTTCTCCCTTCCAGCCTAAAAGCACACCATGGCATGAGGCCACATGCTGAGGACTCAGTGCAAAAGGAGGATTCAACACCCACAGGGTAAGTCTTTTTCAAGGTGTTCCTGGAGTGGCAGAGCTTTGAAGCTCATTTCTGGTAGCACCATCGTAGGTGGAGCTTTGAGTGGCTAGTAATGTGGTCCAGAGTGCCTCGCTCTCTTCCTCCCCATGATGGAAGAGTTTGGTCTTTCTCCTCCACCCAGCTGAGCTGCCAAAACAGCTCTGAAACACCTGCATCTGGAGGTGAGGCAGCACCTGTGGGCTGAAAATTGCAGACTAGGAGGGATGTGGCAGAGACACAGTCAACACTGCTGCTTAATCTCTGTTTCCATGAGAAGAAAAAGCAAAACAGAGAACTGTGAGGGGATTTCCGTAATGCCCTTCCTGAATTCCTGAATTTGCACTACAGCAAAGCCCTCCATTGCTTTGCCTCTGTTCCCCATGAGGTGAATGAGGATGTGACATACCTGTCTTGAAGAGTCATTGGAATGGGGGGGCTGGACCAAAGAATGAAAAAGGCCAGAGCTGTTAAATCTGAGTCAGGTGTGCTTGAAGATTTCAATTAATCAAGTCATCATCATCATCATCATCATCATCATCCCTGTCACCACCATCACCTCTGCTGGCGTTTTCTCAGCAATATGCAAGTTGGGTTTGGATGAAAGGCGGGGAGGGCACTCACATTGCCAGGCAATTTGGCACTCAGAGGTTTAAGCCATAAATAAATAACACTCACATTTGCATGTTCCTGGCTCTCTCCACTCCCTCTTGTCTCAGGAGCTGCCCTGGAGACTGAATTTTTTTCTGTTGTGGTTGGGAAACAGAGCGCTATTCTACTGCAGGAAGATTGCAGAGGGCTGCTTTGATGGGACAGGCAAGGCAAACCACTCATCCCTGATAAAACATGAGATGACTGCATAAGAAAAGGGGGCAGAGCTTTACCTTTCCTTCAGTGTCTCCAATGTGATTTTTAGAGACTACAGGTTGTTTTTTACTACCAGAAAAAAAAAAAAAAGGAAAAGAGTTTCTCCTCCTTGTTGCTATGTATAAAGCCAACCCAGCAACAGACAGGAAATAAGGTAAATTTGCTCTCTTGCCTGTTGCATAAAGCAAACAAAGTGACCAGAGAATAAAAGCAAAACAATCTATGCAAAAGGCAAATTGGTAATTTAAGAAGAGGCAAAACACTGCTAGTACATCTCAGAGCATAACAACTTCCCATTAGTTCCCTTTGTGTAACTCAGAACACCAGGTTTTGAGACAAAGCTGCCAGAGACTGACTTTGGACAGTCAAAATCAGTCTCTCCCTCTCTGCCCCTGACATGTATGGATTGTTTAAGCCTTTCTGTTTCTTTTTTTTTTTTTTTTTATCAGAAAGTGTATTTAACACACCATCCCAGCATTTTTGTCCCACCCAGGAGGGCTGTGGCTGTTGTATTGTCCTGTGAGTCTCAGCATTGCCCTTGTAAAGCCCTGAAGCTGCTGCTTCTGCTGGTAGGGGGGATGCAAAGTACTTTCAATATCCCAGTGTAGATGGCTGAAACTTAATGAACCAGGTGAGACTTAACAAACAATCATCCATCCAAGAAAGAAGTGATGATTGAGAGTCATTTTAGTAAGTGCAACACTGGTTTACCTGGGTGGTCCCTGAGCACCAGGAGGGACCTGGGTATCCCTCTGACCTCATCCCGCAGGCAGTGACTGGGCTTCAGCTCTCCTTGGACCTTATTTTTTCCGCTGCCAGGAATGTGCTGGGTGTCTTCCTGAACCCTGGGCTGAAGCCCTCAAGGTTTTGTTTAAAACTTCAATGACTACAAACATCTACTTCACCCTATCCCTCTGCCCTGATGAAGTCCCCCACCTCTTGGCCATTGTGAAGATTGCTCAGTGGCTACATGTTTTTGTGATATTGCCATACTTGGGAGGGACAGTCAAACATCATGGGAGTATGTCATTAGCCTGTGCACCAGATTATATTTGGGAGTTACAAGTGACTCTGTCATGAGTTAATACCTGAGAATTTGAAACACTTGTAGACACTTCAGAAACCAAAGGAAGGACCTATTTAATCCTACAATGAAATGCAGATTTACTGGAGTGGGACAGAGTCCCCTTTCCACAGAAGAAGCAAGAAACTCCACCAAATCTGGGTGAAGCTGCCAAGCAGTGAGAAGTGCCTTGTCCAGGTGTTATCGCTGGGATGAGGTTTCGGGGTACTTGGGGAAAAAAAAACCAGCCATGGCCATGGGATTGGCCAAAAGGAGTTAGGGGATGGATGCAAAAGTCTCAGAGCGGAGAGCTCTTGAGCAGAAACTGGCTTTGCCTGTAGACACCTGCAGGTGATGCCAAGCTACAGGGTTGCGCCAAGGTTTTTACTCCAAGTTTAGCTCTCCACAGCTGCCAGGGGAGCAGAGCATTTCCACAGCAGTGGTGTTTTTGGGAAGACCCCAGGAGGGGACAAGGTGATGGCAAGGGTTAAGAATACACAGCATAAGTCAGGATCAATGTGATGGTTAAACCTGCTGGGCAGTAGCGTTGACCGCAGCCCCTTTTTGGCAGCTGTTCGTGATGCCGGCAGCATTCCTGAGGCTGAAGCCAGGGAGCTGGGATGTGTGTGTACACAGGTGTGCATGCGGGGGTGCACTCATGCGCGCCGCTTTGAGCCGTGTGCTGCAGGGCGTCACCACCGTGGTGGGCCGACGGCTGGAGATGCTCAGGTGCTGCTCCCAGGAAAGACAGCACCGAGCACGTGGCTTCATGTGCTCCCAGTGGTCCCTCTGCCAGCTCAATGGGTTCCAAAGCTGTGTGCAGGAGGGTGCCAGGCTGTAATCTAGCATCTTATTTGCAAACAGTTTTGGTGGGCCAAAAAGATTTGTGTCCCTTGAATAAAAACCCCCAAGAATCACATCTGAAGATCACCCCAAGGCTTTTCGTTTTGCCAAGAGTAAAGAGATGGTGGGAAGCAGCAACCTCTTTATTCTTCTGAAACTCTTGCTTTAGGGACACCAGCAATCACTGAGAGTGGTTCAATATCACCCCTGATCTTCCCTGCATCCCAGGTTAAAGGACAGCCCTGCTCAGTCAGCACTAGTGAATCAAGTGAGGAACAGATGGAAACAGAAATAACTGAATGTGGAGAGAAAAAAACCTCATCCCCAGCCTGCTGGTCCCACGAGTGATGTTTCTAATGGGAGATATTTCAGCTTGTCACCAGCTTGTCCCAGTGTGAGGCAGCAGACTGTCTCCTGTGAATGTGAGTTCCATTTACTTGGAGTGAAGGGATGGGGTGTGGGGTTTTGCCCTCAGGTTGGTGATCATGAACTTTCTGAAGCTTGGGGTTAAATGTGTAGAACACAACATCAGAAACTTGGATGACTGGGACATTTAAGTGATGGTAGCCAGGGACTGTGTCATGGCTCCTGCAGGGTGATGTACATGTTTTAAAGGAAGTATGCAAACTATTTTGTGGAGTTTTGACATTTACAAGATGCCATTGTTGAATTTTGATGGCAGTGTCTGGATAGCAGTGTTGGAGTGTGATTTTCCCAGAGGTGCATTGAAGCCGGATTGCCATCTGCCTGTGCCTCTTTGGAAAGCTGGAGCTCCAGAAGGTCATGCTGAGAAGATGCTGGTACACAGAATTTGGGGATGCTCACCACTGTGGAAAACTCACCCAGGAATGGCTTCACCTGAGCTGGGAAGTCCCAGATTTCTGCAGACAGAGTCAGGGGAACATTCCTCCAATGTCCCAGGTGTTTCTGGGCAACGAGGAGGAAGCATAACAAGAACCAGGAGCTCAGCAGAAGCTCTTTGGGCAAGGCGGGATAGGAGGAGGTGCATGATGTCTTCAAGGGCAGGCACATGGTATGGAATGCAGTAAAATTGGTTTTTTATTAATATTACTACTATTAGCATTGTAGGATTGGGTGTAATTAATGACTCACTATGTGCTGAAATACTTGATTAAATAACCTGTTCTGGGACAAGCATCAGTGGTTCTGCTCCCCACTGCAGAGCTGGCCAGGCTGCCCTGGGATGACACATCCAGGAGCTGACCTGTCCTGTTCCCCCCAGTCCCCTAAACTCCCCCCAGTGCCCCCAGAACAGACCCTGAACTCATTCTTTCACACTGATTGGGCATTACATGCCATCCCAGGAACAGCAGGGGTGCATGGAGGATGCTGAGGGATTTGCACAATGGGCACCCCAGAAACCCGCCCTGGACCTGCCCCTGAGTGAGTGCCTCCTTCCCTGCCACTCCCAGGCAACACGAGGATGTGTCCTTGGGGAAAGGGATGACCAAACTGGTTTGCCCAGCCTTCCTAAAAACCCTGCACAGGGCTGTAATTACCCTCACCTTAAAAAAGAGAGGAGCCTGACATTGCAGGTATGGCCATGGCACCCGCAGGTGTCTGGCAGTGAATCACTGGGGGAGTGGAGCAGAGCTGAGTGTGGCAGTCCTGGCTCTGTCAGGAAGGGGGAGGAACAGGAGCTCCTCCAGCCAATAAACTGGTTTTTTTTTGGGAACAGGGAGGATAAACACCTCCAAAGTTAGAAGCTGATTCTTATTTGGTGGAGTCACTGAGGCTGCACTCAAGAATTACTTGCAAACTTGGACAGGAGTTAAATATCCACACTAACTGGAAATCAATTTTGGAGGCAACTTGGGAATGCGGGGGAGTGTGCATAGATGCAGATGGATGAAGTGGGTTTGTCTAGCCGGCTCAAGGTTCAGGGTTAAGCCCGAGGGATCTGACCCAGACCACTGAGATGGAGGAAAAAGTGATTTGGAGGTTATAATCAGCAAAAATCCTTTCCTGGGATCCTCTGGAAAGGGCTGGGGAAGTAACTGCTGGTGGCTGGTACCCAGAAAGGCTGTGATGCAGCAGCCAGGCAGGAGCTGCCATGAGCAGTAACGGGGACCAGAAGCCTCATGTCCTACCTACAGCCACCACCTGCATCCCTGCCACAATTGCTTGTGTGAGGGATGTGCTCCCAAAATACAGCAGCTCGGGTCTTCAGACACTCTCCTTGGAAAGCAGGAGTCAAATGCCAATCTGCAGGAGTCCTGGCAGCCTAGTCGACACAAGGCTGACACCCCACTTCCAGCACATTTCCCTGTGTGGAAGTCTTTAAATATGAGGGAGGGATGTGAGGCTTGAGGGACTCTTGGCAACTATGTTGGTGGCCACTGTAGCCAAGCAGCAGGTCAGGGGCCAGCCTTTTTTGGGAACAGAAACAATGCCTTGAGCAGGAGCTCAGCACCTTGTTTTCCCGGGCAGAGATGCTGCAGTGTGTTGAAATCAATTCTGTAGCTGGGCAAGACACAGCATTACTCTGCTTTCCCTGGTGGAGGGATGGGTGAGAGCCTGCCCTGCTCCAGGGGCAAGTCAGACACAGGAAAGATACGCAGGGCAGAAAATATTGACTGCAAATATTCTCTGAACAGAGCTTGTTTCCCATGCCCTGCTTCCAACAGAGCTTAGCTTTTACCCTAAACCTGCTTGTTTTTCCCCAACAGCCTACAAGCAGTGGGGTGATCTTGCTTAGGGGCCCTGTGTGGGGGACGGAACTCAGCTTACTTCACTGAGCTCTCTGAACTCCCATGTTTACCTGCAGGATAGATATGTGGTCTTCTACCTTAACATGCCTACACATTTGCTCTTGAAGCGATCCTGCTTGTAGTGTTCTCAGAGTGCAGGAAAAAAGCTAAACTGAGTGTGGCCAGCATTCAGGGAGAACTTGGACCTGGTGTGGAGATGACATACTCCAGGGATGCTATCCCAGAGCAGCCTCTCTAGAGAAGGAGGGTCCCACTGGGGACACAGCACCCCTGTTTCATGGCAGGATGTAGAGAAGTGAATTAACCGACTACAGTTACTCAAAAGCCATCCAAAGTGCTGGAAAGAGAATTAAAATCACGTGGGTCCCAAATCTGCATCCTCCTGTTTAGGGACACACATTAGATGGTCTTTTAAATGCCCTGACAACCCAAATCTGATCGGACCTGGTGTTCAGAGCTGCTTCTGTAACGGCATATATATCTAATTTATATAAAGAGGATACTCCTCCCACTCCAGTAAACTGCACGTAGGATGCCACTGGCTCCTGGTGTCTTTCCCAGTCCCCGCGGAAGCTGGCCAGGAGGATTATGGCTCCCGGTGCTCGCTCCTCCTGGCCAGAAGGGTTTTCCTGGTCCCCGCTGTCCGTTCCTGCCGGCCAGGCCGGCTCAGCCTCTCGGCAGGCCACATCCAGCATGTCCACCCTGATTAAGCATCAAGTACCACAACCGGGCTCTGCGGCGCGCAGGCGGCTCCGCACTGGCCCGCCTGAAGACGAAAGTCCGTCAGACTGCCCCGCGAGCTGCAGTTTTGCGGTGAAAGGCAGGGATTTCGCCCAGCCCGACCCCACGCTGCCAGGCAGCGGGGCCGCCATTGCTCCGGAAGCCGAGCGGCGTGGCGGCCACGCCCCCGGTGGGCGGGGCGGGAGCGGCGGGGCCAATAGGGAGCGGCGCTGGTCGGCCGGCGGGGCGCGCGGCGGCGCACGCGGTGACGGGGCCCACGTGGGCGGCGGCCATGGCGGTGAGGGTCGGCGGGTCCGCCCCGGGGGCGATGGCGGGGCCGAGCCGGGCTGAGCCATGCTGTGCTGTGTTCTCCCCGCAGGGCTCTCCGGAGGCGGCGGAGGAAGCGGAGCAGGGCTCAGAGCCCCCCGCCGGGGGCGCGGTGCGGCGGAGAAAGAGGGCTACCCCCACAGCCGCAGCCCCGCAACCGGCCAAGCTGAACCGAGCCGAGCTCTACAAGCCGCCGACCAGCGAGGAGCTGACCCAGCTGAAGGAGACGGAGGATCTGTTCCACTCCAGCCTGCTCCGCCTGCAGGTCAGCCGGGATGGCCGCGCACTGCCCCGCGGGGGGAGGGCGGGAGGCTGCGGGACCCCGGACGCGGAGATGATCTGGGTTATCAAGCTATCCGTGTTAGGTGAAGAGCAATTGGTAACTAGATCATGGAATCATAAAAAAGTTTGGGTTGCAGGGGAATTAAAGATCATCTAGTTTCAACCCCCCTTCCCCCCCCCCCAGGTCCAACTTCTACTAGACCAGCTTGCTTAGAGCTCCATCCAGGCTGGCCTTGAGCACTTTGAGAAATGGGGCATCCACATCTTCTCTGGGCAGCCTGTGCCAGTGCTTCACCACGCTCACAGGGAAGAATTTCGTCCCAATGTTTGATCTAAACCTACGCTGTTCCAGTTCAAAGCCATTGCCCCTTTTCCTATCACTATACTCTCGTAAAAAGTCTCTCTCCAGGCCTTTTGTAGCCCTTTTAGGTATTGGAAGGCCACAGTAAGTCTCCTCAGAGCCACCTTTTCTCCAGGTTGAACAATCCCAGTGCTTTCAGCCTTTCCTCATAGGAGAGGTCCACCATCCCTCTTATCATATTGGTGGCCTCCTCAGTACTCGCTCCAGCAGGTCCCTGTCCCTCCTGTGCTGGGACCCCAGAGCTGGATGCAGTGCTCCAGGTGGGTCTCAGCAGAGCAGAGCAGAGGGGCAGAATCCCCGCCCTCCCCTGCTGCCCACGGGGGCTCTGGATGCAGCCCAGGACACGTTTGGCTCTCTGGGCTGTGAGTGCCATGGCCGGGGCATGTCCAGCCTCTCACCCACCAGCACCCCCAAGTCCCTCTGGGCAGGGCTGCTCTCGGTCTGTTCATGCCCAGCCTGTGCTGATACCGGGGATTGCCCTGACTCAGGTGCACATGGTCTTGTTGAACCTTGTGAGATTCCTATGGGCTTACTCCTTGAACTTGTCCAGGTCCCCGTGGATGGCATCCTGTCCCTCAAATGCTTCTAACATTGGTGGTTTTTATGAGGAACAGTTTTGATCTCCTGGCTGCTTGCTGGTGTCAGTGGCAGGGTCTCTAGGGCCTGGTTTGTGGTGGGAACCTGCATGGTTGTTTCCTGCAGCTGATTCTCTGTCATACAAACAGCCTTCCTGAAAGCTATGCTTGTGTGAGTTACATCAGGGTTTTTTTGCTTGGACCTTGGTTGGGATGGAGATGATTGCAATCCAGCAGGAACTGATCAAACAGCCAGTTCCAGGCAGGGTTTGTGGAGAGGCTGGTTTGTTCCCAAGCTCACCAGCTGCCTTTTGCACCAGGCTCATGGTTGGTGCTGGAGGACAAGGTAAAAGGCTGAAGCAATTCCAGTGTTGCAGCTGCCTTTGAGGGTCCCCTTTCCTCCTACAGATCGAAGAGCTTTTGAAGGAGGTGACACTGAAGGAGACAAAGAAGAAGAAGATTGATGCTTTCCTCCATGAAATTAACAGCCTGCTGAGTGCCATCCCAGAGACTCCAGAAACTGAAGTATGTTCCAGGGTTATGGAAGAGGTGGCAAGGCCCCTGTCCAGTATGGAGCAGGAGCAGGCTCTGCTGTTGCTCTGCAGGCAGAGCTTCTCATGAACTGTCTCCCTTAGGGGTTGACAAAATAATTCTTTGCTTTTTCTTGGAGGAAAAAGGGGGGACACTGTCTTTAAGCTGTGTGTGCAGCTGTGTGGGGAGCGAGGTCTTGGTCCCTGCCCATGTGCTGCTGTTAAGGCTTAGAGCATTGTGTGTGTCCTGTCTGTTCACAGCTCATTGACCAGGCCTGGCTTTCCAAGGATGTGAAGGTCCCGTTCCTGCAAGTGCCATTCAACGTGAAGGGAAGGTTCCACTTCGTGCCCCCAACAGAGCTGAAGGTGGTGGGCAGTTACCTGCTGGGCACCTGCATTAGGCCAGAAATCAATGTGGACATTGCTGTGACCATGCCACGGGTGAGTCTGGCTGTGCCACCTCCTAAATGGCCTGGGGCCAGCCTGAGCGCTGTTCCTTCTTGTCCTCCATGATCCCTGCCCTGCCCTTTCCATTCCTCAGTGAGGTGACAGCATCTGGATGTGCAGGGTGACTCCCACGAGGAGCTGGGGAGTGCAGTCTGGCCACTTGCTCTATCAGAGCTTGCAGCTGTTTGATCTTAGTTCCTCGTCAGGATCTTCCTTCTCTCTGCCTGGGCTGAACATTGCCAGGGAGATGCATGCTGTCTGGTTTTGTACCCAATTGCACTTCTGTCCCAGCTCCCAAGACTGTGTGACAGGGAGGGAGATGTTTGGAGGCTGGTAACCTCTGCTTGCTGCCCAGAGTTACTTGTAGGAAAAACGTGAGACCAAGCAGACCTTCTTTGGCTTCATGACTCTACACTTGTCCCCTGCAGTCCTGAAGCCTGGTGAGCCAGCAGCAAGCTCCTGACCAACTTGGAGCCCGTTGGGGTTGAGATAGGGCTGCCTGTGGGGCCAGGGAGAGCTGTGGGTGGTGGGGTGCCTCAGGCTGAACTGAGCTGGGCAGGCAGGTGAGGTGGCATTGCCCTGTCCCTCTCTTCCCAGGAAATCTTCCAGGACAAAGATAACCTGAATCAACGGTACCACCGAAAGAGAGCTCTGTACCTGTCCCACATCGCGCAGCATTTGTCCAAGGAGAAGCTGTTTGGCAGTGTGAAGTTTGCCTACATGAACAGCAACCATCTGAAGCCCATCCTACTCCTGAGGCCTCAAGGTGGCACTTGAGCCTTGCTCTAGAGTGGGGTGTGACTGGCTGTTGGGTGGAGGGTGGTGGTCTCATACCATTTAACAGCCCTTTGAAGAGGGATTAGTCTGGGACTGCCATCACAACTGGTGATAAATTTTGGGTGCTTCTCAGTTGTTTTTTCACTTCACCCAGAGTCTAGTCCTCAGGGTCTCTCCCCTTCCCAATCCTCCTCTGCAGCTTAGTTGGGCTCCCCAGCCTTGGTCTCACTGGCTGACACATCCTGTGGGTACTTCAAGGAGTAAAAACGTAAACCTTACAAAACATATCTGTGTCCAGCACTGCCCTTCCATCTTGCTCTCCCTAGCCCTGTTCCCCACCGTTCTCCTGCCTTCCCCAGGAACCTGTGTGCAGCCTGGCTCTTCCCTGATGAGATGATGTGGGATACATGGGGCGATGGGGCCTGCTTGTTCCCACAGCCTCCAGGAGATAGTGGTTTGGGGTCTGGGACAGATGTGGCATGGCAAGACCAGGGCAGGTGGGCGTGCCAGGCTGGCCAGTGTGGAGGAAGATGGTACTGGGACATGAGCAGTGTGACCTCAAGGTTATCACTGGCTCTGGGATGTGGTCACTCTCTGCTCTGAGATGATTTCCACTGCTGCGAAACTTTGCTGGGAGGGAGCTTTTCCCTTTGCTCAGGCTGGGGATGCTCTGTTTTCCCAATTTAATCTCTGACGTCTCTTCCTCCTGCGCATCTCCCCTTGGGTGCTTACAGGCAAGGATGAGAAGATGGTCACTGTCCGACTCCATGCTTGTCCCGACTTGGGTCTCTTCAAACTCAGCCGCTTCTATCCCAACAAAAACAATGTCCGGACTGCCTGGTTCATGGAGCAGAACAACCCCAAAGAAGGTAGGGCCTGGGGCTGGGGCAATATGAGGCTGTTTGTTTCAGGCAGAGACTTCACCCAGTGCCTGCAGGTGGGTTCACTGCAGCCCTTTTCTGTGGGCAGGCAGTTGATGATTGTGTCCAACATGCTGTCATCTCCCCACACAGGAGCCACTGAGCCCCCGACCCCACACTACAACAACTCCATCCTCTGTGACACAGTGATGCTCTCGCACCTGCATTTCTTATCTAACGCAGCCACGGACTTCCCAGGCATGAAGGATGGCCTGGCTCTCCTCAAAGTTTGGCTGAACCAGCGGCAACTCAGCAAGGTATGTCCTGAGCCAAGGTAGGCTCTGCTTACCTGGCTAACTTATCTTGGGCCTGCTCTGCTTCCTAGAGTGGAAAGGTGGTGCATTGGTCCTGGTGGCTGGGGTGGTGGGTTGTGGCTTTGCTTTGAGCTGTGTTAGGGTTTCATGAAGGCCTCATCCCAACCTGTGGGTTGCAGTGGAGTTGTGGTACCTCTGTCTTCACAGGGCTTGGGGTGCTTCAGCGGCTTCTTGGTCTCCATGCTTGTTGCCTACCTGCTGATGAAGCACAGGATTGTCAAGATGATGAGTGGGTACCAGGTGTTGAGGAGCACTCTGCAATTCCTGGGTGAGTTTCCAGGGGCCTCTCTGAACAGGGAAAGATTGGTGTGTCTGCACAAAGCCTGAACACGGTTGCGGAAGAGATAGAGAGGCCGTTATGGCTTTTCTCTCTCTCATGCTGAGCCCTTGTGGGTGAAATGGACAGGAGGGGATGAGTCAGCAGAGCAGGGCTGGATAGTTCAGCTTGCCAAGGGGTGGGTAAGGCCCATCACAAGGTGGAGGCCAGCGTTTTAGTGTAGCACTGTTAATGTGAGACTTTGGTGGTATTGACACATAACTGTGCCACTGTCACCAGGGGGAGGGATGTAGATGGTAGTGTGACTTGTTACTTGCTGTCTGCCCACAGCCACCACTGACCTGAGCGTGACAGGGATCAGTCTAGCCAAGGATGCTGATCCCTCCTTGGTAAGCAGCTTTTTGGGGATCTCATGCCTGTGTCTGTCTGTATTGCCACTGCTCCTGTGGCAGGGGTGTGTGTGCCTGTTGCAGGGATGGCAGATGGCAATGATGTTGGGGTGTCTCGGTGTCTGTGATGCATTGTAGCACTAAGAACCATGTTTACTTTTCCAGCCTGTCCTGGATGATTTCCACCAGGCATTTGAAGTGGTCTTTGTGGATCCTTCTGGACTGGTGAATCTTTGTGCTGATATGACTGCCAGCAAATACCACCAGGTATGGAGCAGGTTGTGGTGGCTCCTTGAGGTGCTGTCTTAGGAATGAGCTCAGGCAGAGAGTGGTTAGACATCTTCAAGGAGGATGTAGGACCAGGGGAGGGCATTCAGTGTGGCTTTTTAAGCTTTTAACGTCTCCAGCTTTGAAGCTTGGAAGTGAATTTGGAGACTTAGATATAGCCTTACCAGTCTTGCTCAAGTGATATGGGAAAGTTGTTTCCCTCTTTGTGTGCACCTTTGGGTGAAGCCAAGCAGTTGTTTAGCAAATGTAACTGCTCTAAAGGAGAAAAAAACCCCACCTTGATGGCAGGGATATCAAGATTGGGCTGTGTGGCCATCAGTGAGAACTGTTTGTGACTTGGCATGACTGTTCATGCTAAGGACAGAGACTGGGATCAAGGTGTGTTGCTGACCATGGAACTGGGCTGGCCCTGGTTGATGGGGGAGCACAAGTGACCACCTCTGGAGGGATTTGCTTTACTTTTAATTTCACATTCATGCTCCTGCACTACTTTCCCTCCTTGCTTAGGTTCAGTTCGAAGCCAAGCGCTCTATGGAGATTTTGGATGACCGGATGGTGGATGGCTTTCAGGTGCTGCTCATGACCCCAAAGCCCATGCTCAGGACCTTTGACCACATCTTCCAGTGAGTCTTACTGTACTGTTGGGATGGTGCTGAGGGAGCCTGCTCAAAGAGGAGTGAGCTGCTTTGGGCTGTGGGCTGGGGTAGATTTGAACTTACCTGGTGGGAGGTGGCCCTGCTAAGCTCTGAGATAGACACTGGTGCCTCCTTGCACTGGGCTGTTCCACTTTTACTGTCTAGATAGCCTCCCAGAGGAGTGGGGCCAGTGCTTAAGCCTTGGAAATAGTGACCAGCATCTCCTGAGATGCGAAAGGGCATTCTTGTATTCCCATCCTGGGCTAGGACCCTCAGTTCTCCACTTCATCCATCCTCTAATATATCCCTCTCTCAGAAAGGATTTGGTGGCAGAGGTAGGTGACCAGCTTCTCTTCTTCTCTGTAGCCTGAAGCATGTCTCCAAGCTGCAGGGTACCTGCAAGAAGATGCAGCTGCTGAATGAGCTGATGGATCGGGGTGGGAACTATGTGGCCGCAACCCTGCCCTTTGTTGTCTCGCTACTGGCACGTGGTCTGTCTGGGAGAGCGCAGCTTGTGGCTCACTCCTTGCCCCAGATCCCGGAGGTAATGCAGCTTGGCAATGACACTTCATCCTTTGCAGCTTGTGGAGTCTTGAGTTCTCTTGTGGCACTACAGAAGACAGGGAGGGCATCCCTGCTCACTGGGGAAGGAGACAGTTTTGTCTTATTTGTTGGGAATACAGAACCTGAGGCCCTGCACTGGGCTGTGGGATGCCGCTGTGTGGTTTGGTCTGGGCACAAGTCCTGGCCCAGTAATGGGTCAGGGTGAAGACAACTTGTTTTCATCTGGGAGATGGGACCTATTAAATGAGGCTTTCCCTTTCTGTGGTTGTCTGGACACCTAGGAGAACATAGCAGGAGGTTCATCTTAACATCCCAATATCTCAGCAGCTGCTGCTCCAGAAACCTCATCTCTATTTGTGCTTCATGTTCCTTGTTTTTCCACAGTGGCCAATTGATGCTGAGCCCCCAAAACACAAAGATATTGGGCCCCTGATGTTTGGGCTCCTGTTTGTCCCAGAGTTTGCTGCCAGCACGCTGGAGAAGGGTCCGCAGGCTGATCACCCAGAGGTGAGGGGAGCCCTGCATGGGCTGAGTAAGAGCAAAACCTGTGCTGTGGTTGCAGACAGCTGTGAGGCTGGCTGCTGATCCTGGGAGGGTTTTGTCTGGCCCAGAAGTGACCTGTGTCCCTGCTCTGGCTTGGTCAATGTCCCCCCACAGGCCTTGGAGTTCCGGACCTTCTGGGGTGAGAAGTCAGAGCTGCGTCGGTTCCAGGATGGCAGCATCTGCGAGGCCGTGGTGTGGGAGGCCAGCACTGTCTGCCAGAAGCGCCTCATTCCTGAGCAGATCATCAGGCACCTGCTGAAGCTGTAAGTTGCACTGAGCAGCAGCTGTGGGTCGCTGCTGCTCTCTTGCCATGTGTCCTGTCCCTAGTGACCCTATTGTCAGCTTCATGCTTTGTGGGGTGTTGTAGATTGTTTTGGATTTGTGACATCTGGAAGTCGTTTCACTTGTCCTGGTGTTATGAGCTGCTTCCCAAGAGCGGACGGGGAGGGCAAGCACCTGATGCTGTAGCCTCTGCTGGAGGTAATGCTGAGGGGCAAGGAAGCAGCATGGTCCTGCCTCTTACAAGCATATGGGATGCTGGGACACATGTCAGAGCTGGAAGAGAAGCTGTCTGGACCTTGCAGGACATTTTTCATGAAATCCTTTGGGACCTTGTATTGGTTGACAAGATTGGATCCTCCCTATGGCATTGGAAAGCAGCAGTTTTTTCCATCTGCCAAAAGAGAGGCCTTTTGCATAGAATGGAGGGTTTGCCTGTGCCTCTCTGCCCTGACTTGAGGATGGGCCTTGTGAGGGAAGGCTGCACATTGGTGGCTTTGGCTTTGCATCCTGTGAAGCTGCACAAGTTACTGTTTGCTTTGGGTGGATTACTTGGGCAAGGGAGGAATGCACAGAGATTGGTCTTCTCTCCAGGACCTTCCTTTAGAGAGGGATTTCTCATCCTTGAGCTGACCCATGCAGTAGGATCAATAGGCTGGCTCTAATGCTTTGTTGTCTTTTCCCACATAGCCATGCGGACATTCCCGACTGCTCCATCTGCTACACAGGAGCCCTGCTGGAGTCCGTGATCAGCACTGGGAAAGAGGTATGATTGCTCCCCTGCTGGATCTGGGGCTTTCTCAAGGAAGAGCCGTGAGGGGAGGGCTGTGGGGAAGCCATTTTAGTGGCCCTGAGGTGGCTGGGTGATTCCCAAGAGAATGTGGAAAATGTCAGCAAAATTCCCACTCTTGGGCGCTTGGATGAGGAGTGTGGTGCTCTCCTTGAATATCTACGAAGTCTTTCATGGCAGCCAAGGCATAACTGCTGAAACCATCTTGCTTTAGCATCCTCCACAACTCATTTTCCCTTGCAAGCACCCCACTGTCCTATTCTTTCTGCTTCTGCCCCTCTGTCCACATGTCTGAGGATATATGACTGTCCCACAGTGCTCCTCTGGCTGCATCTTTGAGGTACTGCATCCTTCAGGACATGGGTCAGACAATTCTGTGCTGCTATCCTTTAGGTCCGGCTGGGAAACCCTGGAAAAGGATCTTTCCTGGCATATGACAAAGTACTAGATTGTGCTCCAGCTGAATGTGCAGCTGAAACAAAGAAACTCCGCTTTCAGATAGAAAAGATGCATCTCAAAGGTTGGGAAATGTCCCTTCTTACAACTTCTGCTTTCCAGCTTGTGAAATTAAAGTCTGGAGATGAGCCATGAGCACTTCGGCACACTTCATTGGTCAACTCTTTACCTGGTTATTGGCTGGAGGAAGAAATTGTTTCCTTTCTGCTTTTTAAGATCAAAGGGGTGCGCCTTTGATGGAAAGAATCTCTTGTGCTAGGACCAGTTGCAGTCTGGGCAGAGTTGGTTGTCTGATTTGGGATGAGATGCTGGTTTTCACAGCCTGTTGTGTGGTGAGGCAGGAAGATCTGTGTGCTGTGTCTCTTCAAGCTGGTCTGGGGTTAGCAGGGCTGATACACCCTAGTCTGACAGGAGATGCACTTTCCTGGAGCCTGAGGGATGCTTAGGAGTCCCATGGTTGCCAGTCCTTGAGGAACAAAGGAGAAAGTTGCTCTTGAGTGTGGGGTAGTAGCTACAGGGGTGTCTGCTCCTCCTACAGGGGTGTCTCCTCCAGCTGTTTGTGTGCAGACAGCCTGGAGAGCCAGCAGTGCGAGGATGTGGGGGATGTAGGCAGAGAAAGGGTGCATCTGCAGGCAGGATGGGGTTTGCCGTTTGTGGCACACCCCACAGAGGGTGCTGCTGCTCCGCCAGAGAGCCCCGGGTCACAAAACTCCAGGCAGGTCGGCTCCTTGTGTGGCTCTCAGCTGCCTCTGAGCTGGGTAGTTTGGTGTCACCAATGTGTCATCCCGATTCAGGCTCCTCTGCTATTATTTGGGGAGGTGGAAGCAGCAAGGGCAGCACCAATTCTCCTTTTGGTTCTTCTCATCTGCCCTCTACAGGGTTCCTGTGGCGCTCTGAATGTTTTCTGTCTTTGCTTTTGCCACACTCCAGAGCTCTGCCCTGGCTGAGGATGTAGTCAGTGGAGTTTTCTGTTAACTGCTGCCTCTGTTGGTGTCATGGTAACTGCTGGGAAGACAGTAGCAGGGCTCTCACCTTGCCAATATGTGATCTCTTTATTCTCAGATCTTTTTTGACTTCTCCTGTACTATAGTGATTGCTGGCTGTACAGCTCTTGGTGCTGCCTTAGTGTCTTGCAAAAGAAATAATTTTATTTGCCACTGGAAATGCAGCGTCTAGGATGCTTGTGGCTGCTGGGGAGTCACAGCCAGCCTTGCCCTTGTCTTTCCTCTCTTTCTTGCCTCCCCATTTTGCTGAGCGCTCCTGCCAGAAGCTGGTGCTTGGGGTGGCAGTCCCGGCTTCTCAGAGCTTGGCTGTGATGCCAGCCCATGAGGGAGGTGAGGTGAGTGCAGGAGCAGGAGAGGTGCATGAAGAGGCTCTCTGTGTGTCCGCAGGCACTGGGGACAGGCGAGGAGGCCATGATCAGTGTCGTGTGCTCCTATGATGACCTGAGCCGCAAGCTTTGGAACCTGAAGGAGCTGCCGCTGACGGTGACGGCTGTGCAGGGTGTCCATCCAGCCCTCCGGTACACAGATGTAAGTGTCCCAGGGCACGGCCACGCATGAGGTCTGCAGGGAGCTGGGGTGTGCCCTGGGGTGAGGGAGGACTAAGAGAATGAGTCACTTGCTGGTTTTGTGGCTCCTGAGAGCCCTTGGGGCGATGTGGTGCCTCTTCTTTGCAGTCCCATCCTTTGTGTTGGCTGTGCACAAGGTGACCAAACCCTCTGTGCTGGAGAGCTTTGCTGATGTGGGAGGTTTGGGTGAGGGGATACACATTGCCATGGAGTTTCTGCTCCTGCTTCTCAGTTGCTGGTTGGCTGTTCTCTTTAAGGTCTTTCCTCCCATTCCTGTGAAGCCGATTTATTCCTTCCATAACAGAAGCAAGCACTTGCTGCTTCCTTCGGAGGAGAAGCCCTGCCCTGCCTACATAACCCCTTTGAAGAGTAAGTGGGGAGAGGTGTAAGTGGGAGATGATCTGGTGAAGGGAAGTGGGGGCAATGCTGGCTGTTATTGCTGTGTTGGTGTGCTGCAGACAGGAGCAGAACCCTGGCTCCTCCTGCTCTCCTGCTGTAACCCATAGTTCCAGACACCCCTATCCAACACCTTATTTCTGTGTGGGATCCACTGACCTCCTGCTATCCCTTCTCCCACAGTCATCTGCCACATGGAAGGCAGTGGCCAGTGGCCTCAGGACAAAGGAGCCATCAAGCGCATCAAGGCCGCTTTCCACCTCCAGCTGGCTGAACTCCTCCGGCAGCAGCACCAGCTGGTTTGCAGACCTGCAGTCACCCACACTGATGTGTACAAGGTAGGGAGGTCCCCAGGACCTTCTCCAGGTCTGACCTTACGGGGCTGGGAGGGTGCTGTGGCATTGGTCCCACTGGACAAAACCAGTATTTCGATGGTGCGCCTAGGAAATAGAGTGGTGAGCCTGCACTGATCCTGTCAGGAGGCTGCTGTTGTATCCCTGAGGAGCAGCATAACACACATCATGCTGCTTACGTCACTACCAAACCTGACTTTACCTTGTGCTCCCAGGATGGCTATGTTTTCCGTCTCCAAGTAGCCTACCACCGGGAGCCTCTGATCTTGAAGGAAGTAGTCACCCCAGAAGGGATGCTGAAGTACCAGGACACAGAGGAATCTCGGCAGCTGGAGCTGGAGACATTGCATCTGCCCTATCTAACCAGCTCGCTGCATGGGTAGGTGAGGCAGAAGGTGCCTGAAGGGTCAGATTGTGGGATGTGGCTGGAAGCCAGCATGGAGGTGCCCTTGGATGCTGGAGGGTCATGGTGGGTAGAGGAGCTTGCTGTGGGAAGTGGCCCTTCAGCCAGCCCTGTGAGAGGCTGTTTGGAAGGATTAAGGGATGGATGTGAGTGTGAGTGGCACCAGTTTGCACCCTGAGGTCATTGGTGTGAGGAAACAAGTACTAAGAAGCAGCATGGTTAGAGAGGAGCATGAGGCAGCTTTTTCCCTTCTGTCCCCCAAAATCTCAGTACCTGCTGAAAGTCCCTGTGCTTATGATGTTGCGTAAGTGTTCCTTGCAGATTTTTGCCTCTCTCTTCTTACTTGCCAAGTACCAGAAGGCTGTTGTGGGTCCTGGGATGTGTGGGCTGAGCAGTGGCATGTCTCCCTCCTCACAGGCTCCAGCAGCAGCACCCTGTCTTTGGCAGCACTTCCCGGCTGGCCAAGCGCTGGATCAGCGCCCAGCTCCTGAGCGACAGCATCTCTGAGGAGTGTGTGGATCTTCTTGTGGCATTTCTCTTCCTCCACCCAGCCCCATTCACACCACCCAGGTGAGGATGAGGAGCCCAAGCTGGCCCGATGGGGGTTTAGTACCTTTCATTACCTGGGCTAGAGGAAGGGTGGGATGCTGCTCAGGCATCCCTCAGGGAGGTGTTGGGAGGGTTCACAGCAGGGAGCATGAGGCCCCTGTGCTGCCAAAACACTGTCCCAAGTCTTTTTGGGAGTTGCCAGAGGAGATGGAAATGCTTAACACTGCAGGGCTGTATCTTTCCCTACCCTGTGCACTGCGGAGAAAGGGCAAAAGCAAGTGAGGCTGGGAGCGAGTGTCCTTGTGGCTTCTAGGTACTGGTGGCACAACTGCAGGGTGTCTTGCGCCTTCTGGAGGACTGGTGAGGCCTCTTGTTCTGGGGATGATGGCCAGGAGAATCAGGGTGAGGGCTGTGTTGTGGCTGCCAGCATGCTGGGGCTCCTGGGTTCTCTGGGAAGGATGTTATGGTGGTGCTGGCAGCTCCAACCTCCTTTTCTCCTGGAGAAGACTTCCAAGGGAATGATGAGGGGTTGGCCCCTGAAAGCAGCAGTGTGTTGGTAAATAACCCCACAGAACAAATTGCTTGCTGGCCGCTGTTATGGGGCCCAGAGGAAGTGAAATGAAGTTAAAGGAAATGTTTTTGTTCTGTGTGGAGTCAAAAGGTTACTCTGCCCTGCACTCAGGGTGCAGTTTCCTTTCCCAAAGTAGCAGGACCAACGGTCTGATGCCTAGAATACTTTCCTGTCTCCTAAAATAACAGAATCTCCATTTCCCAGATATCTGGCTTTGTGCACGTGTTGTGTTGCAGGGGAAGAGGCACACTGGGAACTTGGCTGGTGTTCAGACCTGTACCAGAGATGGGAGCAGCCCTCTCTCCACCTCTTTCTTGCTCCAGACCCAGGAGTCTGGGTGGAATGGGCATCAGGAGATGGAGCAATTGGGGGGCATTGTTTTATGTTCTGCTAGTTTCTTTTTCTTGAGGAATGAGGAACAAGGGGAAAAGACTTTCCCTGGGGATTTGGAGAAGGGGAAGTGTCCCAAACTTGTTCTGGACTTCGCTTTCCCACTACAGACATCCCTTCTTGGGCTGCATGTGGGTTTGTCATCCACTAAGTTGCCCCCAAGTGCAGCCCTTCTTGCTGCCAGGAGAGCAAAATGCTGATGTTGAACTGTTTTGTCCTGCCTGCAGCTCTCCACAGGTGGGGTTCCTGCGCTTCCTCAACTTGCTGGCAACCTTTGACTGGAAAAACAACCCTCTGATTGTCAACCTAAACACTGGCCTCACAGGTGAGCAGGCAGCAGGTAGGAGAGCTGCAACATGAGATATTTGAGCCCTCCTTGGTATGTGCCTGGTTTCAGATCTCTTGGATACAGGAAGGCATCACAGCCTGTGCTGGGGGCAAAGAGGTTTTCCACTCCCTTACTCCCGTCCTGTCATGTTTAACTTGCCTATAGGATGGGTTTGGTTGTGCCATGTGTGGTTTTTTTTTTCCCCCTGCCTGCCTCTGAAGAGGTGGATCTCAGTGATGATGCTCTGCTGCTTCTGGTCTTGTTGAAATCTGTGACAAGCGTGGGTGGTGTTGGATGTGATGTTGTCTTTGAAGCCCTCTGTTTCTGCCCTCTAGTGTTTTGTCTGTTGATTGTCTTTTGGATACATGCTGGAGCCACGAGAGCCCATGGGACTGTCTTGGCTCTGCAAAGTCATGAGGTGTGGGAGATAGTTACACCCAGCTTTTAAAGCTGATTTATAAGAAAAGGTAAAGGTGTTTGAGAGAGAATTGGGTTTTGAAAACTGATATTTTTCAAAGTACCTTCCAGCTTATTTTAATGAACTAAAGAGTTATTTTTTTCCCAACTTGAGGGGAAATAGAAGACAAAGGATAGAACACTCTTTGGATAATACAAACTGTCACTAGTTTATAATGTGAGTTTCCAGCTTGTGTCAGTCCCAGTACCTGCCATGCCTGAGCCCACCTGAGTGGGTTTAGAGCAAAGGTGAGTGAGGCGCAAGCCCAAAGTGAAGGAGCTCAGATTGCACATGGATTGTGGGATCAGAGGGTGGGAGAGGATAAATCCTGTTGTGCTGCCTCTTTCTGGCTGTGATGGGGGTGAGGAGGCCAGAGGGCTGTGAATGAGGCAGAGCATCTCACCTGTCTGCCTGCCTTCTCCAGACTCTGACTGCACAGAGATCAAGAACAAGTTTGTAGCAGCTCGCTCTCGCCTCCCTGTCGTGTTCCTGGCCACCCCCAAAGACCAGTGGAGCTCCATGTGGACCCGGGAGCGGCCCTCAGCACAGGTGAGCTGGACCTCTTGTCCCCTTGCCTCTGGTGGCTGCTGGCTTGGGGCAGTTCTCTGCTCCTAGTGCTGGAGCCAGCTCTGACAGCCCTGTGAGGGAGCAAGGTCCCTGTTACATCCAGAACTGCCAAGCTTCACCCTCTGACTTTCTCCCCTCCCCAGATCCTGCAGCGCGTTGTCCTGCTTGCCTCGGAGTCTCTCCGTGCCCTGGAGGAGCAGCTCATGGACCCACTTGGCAACCAGGATGTGAAGGTAATCAATCCCCTGGGGCACCAGCACAAGGGTTTTCAGGCTCTGGCCAAGCAGACTGAACTTTGGTGGTAGTTGCTGGGGTTAGGAGGTTTCAGGCTGTGGCCATGTGGTTGCTCTGGGATGTAGAGCTGCAAGGATGGGAGGAGGGAGGCTGGTGCCCCTCTGTGCCACCCTGTTTCTGGGGGACCTAGCTCTGCATTGCAGCTTGGGGTGACTAGAACAAGTTATTCTGTATTTTCTGGTTTTCTTGGGACATGAGCAAACCTATGATACTCCTCTGCCAAACCAGTTGTATGTCCATGACTGGATCAAATGGTTCCTCTGGGAGACTGTTTTGGAGTAGCTGTGCAAATCTGGCTTGTGTGCTCAAGTCTAACCAAGCTCAGGGTGTTGGAGGTTTTGGCAGGACAGTACCAGGCACTTTAGGAAGATGTTATTTTGGTTTGAGTGGGGGAGTAAAGCCCTATGTAGTTTAACCCTCTTCAGTTTCCCAGTGATTTCATTTTTTAAGTAAACTGTGACATCCATTACTGCAATGGACCTGAGAGATGTAGACAAATTTATTTGCCCTTTGAAGTGAGATACATGTGTTTTGAAGGGTAGTTTGTTGGTGTACCAAGTAGTGAACCAGGAAACTGAAGCTCAAAGAACTAAAAAAGCCAAGCAGTGTTTAGATATGGCAGATTCACATTAGGGACAAAAACCCCCAAACTAAAACCAAAAACAGAAAGCAGCACACACAGTGTATTTTTTTCTGCCTAGGCAATATAAAAAGGAGTTACTGACACTGCTTTCAGTTCTGCTGCATTTTGCACTGGAAGTATTATGGGGTGAGATGTACTTGAGACAGTCGCACTATGTGTTTACAGGGCTGTGAATGAATGAGGCATGTCCAGTGTGCAGCAGTCACAGTGCCAGTCCAAGACTGAAATTCAAGAGGTGCATTGTGAGCTGGGGATGGTTTGCTTCTAACACAAGCTGTCACCTGGCCAGAGCAGCCTCCCAACATCTTGACTCAGCCTCCTTGGGCCACCTTCTGTCTCCCTCCCTCTTGCCCATTGCAGTGGGAACTTTTCTCATTGCCATGGAATCCCTCTGGTCCATGCCAGTGTCCTCCCAGGCCTGTGATATTCCTTAGGGATAAACATGGGATACTATTTCCAGGACAAAGCTTGGGGCAGGGAGGAGGGAAAAGCTGCTCCAGTTTAGTTTGGAGTTGCCTTCTCTACATATGTATCTGAGAGAGTGCTCCAAGGTGGTTTTTTTTGTCTTTGCATTTGGGTCCCATGGGGACGTGCCTGCTGTCATGGAGACGCACTCATGGATTTGCTCCCAGGACACACAGAGAAAGCCATGGACTTGGTCAGCTGGGTGGGAAAGGGGGTCTGTGTGGACTAGAGCTAGGGCTGATTCAGTGCTGGTCACTGATGTTCTTCATGTGTGTTCTCCCCAGCCCAGCTGTAAACCAGCTCCTAGCAGTGAGTTTTCTTCCAGTGCCAAGTTGAGCAGAGTCCCATGCCTCTGTTCATGTCTCTGCATCATTTGTTCCATTTGAAAATATACACATAGTTTTAAGTTTCTTCCATTTTAATACAGCTGTATCCACAGCTAGATCCTGCCTGTCCAAATATTTATGTGTCTGGGATTACTCCCCTCCATTAACAGGGTTTTGCTCTCACCCTCTGTCTGCTTCATGGAAGATGCTGTTGTCCTCTGGGGCAAATCCTGGTGGACAGATGGGGCCATCCCAACAGCTCCTTGTGTCTACTGGGTGTTGTTCAGCTCCTGTTGGCTTCTTGATTCCCCTCTTCATCCTGAGACTCTGCCATGTGCAGTGCAATTATCTATCTCAGCTCACCTCTTTGTCTCTCTCTCAGCTGCCCACCCCACTAGCATTTACCCAGGTAGGCTTTCTGGGGTCTGTGGCAAACTTCTAACATTAGTGTCACAAAAATTTTGTCTTTGGTTTACTGCTTTCTAAGGAGAAGTGGACAAATGCAAACAAGGTCTTGGGAAACCTCTCTTACCTCTCCTGCTCACCTGTGTCCTGTATTGTTTGTTTCTCCCTGCAGATGGTCTTTCGCCCCCCTTTGGACTTCTATGATGTCCTGATCCACCTGAATCCAAACCAGGTTCCTCGGCACCTGGAGAGTGTGGACCGGCCGGTGAAATCGGTTTCCCGTGGCGTGGTGAAGAACAGCTCTGCTATGAATATCCTCTTTCCTGTGGTGGATTTTGACCCTGTGCAATTGTACCTGCAGGAGCTGAGAGTAAGCATGGCCTGTTGGGGAGGCAGAGGGGGTGCCTAAGGGGAAGCTGTCTTCTGGCATTCGGATTGCCTGCTGCTGCAGGATGTGGTTGGTGACATCCTTAGGTATTTGCATGGCATGGACATTGCTTCTTCAGCAGAAGTCCTGGTGAATGCACCTGCTCCTCCATGGAAATGGGGATGCTGCTGTGACGTGTGAATGAGCTCGGATACAAACCACCAGGAGCTGTTGCTGAAGAACGTTGTATTTGGACAAAAGTGTCTTTAAGTCATTTGTCTCCAGTCAGTTAATTCACTTTTTATGGCTTCTTGCACTGATTGGTGTGCACGATGGGCAGTAACCACACAGTTTCTGGGGGGATGTACAGGTATCTGTGACATGGTGCCAGGAGGCTTTCTGCTCTTAGGCCAGTGGTTGTGTGAGTCAAAGGGGATCAGTATTGGTCACAGGGTGGTTTCTCTGTGTCTGACTGCATGCATAACAACAGAGGAAGCTGGTAATGTGGAAATATGGAGAACATCAGTATCCAAAGTCATCAACCATGTTCTTTTCCACCATAAGGCGAAGCCAAAGCCTTGGCAAGCTAGGGAGGTATGGTGCTGGATGACATCATTGATCCTCAATGGATCTGGGCAACCTGCAGATGTGCAGCACCTGGCACTTTGGCCCTTCCCAGCTTCGCATATGGTAGCTGGGTTAAAATAGTGTCGGATGTGCAGAGAGGTGGGGTTGTGATGCCTTCTTGACTTTGAAGTACCATCATCCCTTACTGATAGGAGTGCTGTGAGCAGTGTCAGAACAGTCAGCATGGGAATCTAGGCTGGCTATAGCAGGAAGGGGCAATGGGGGACTCTGGCCCTGTTCCCCACTCAGGACAGAGCCAGCTTTCACATTAGAGCAGGAGAGCCCAGTCCTGCTGAATGCCGTCTGTCTCCAGGGATGGGGATATCCTGCCTCCCTGTCCCAATGTTTGGCCACCATTGAAAAAGTGGTGCCTTAATTGAAACTCCAGTTTAGGCTGGAAGATTCTGGACCCTTTGAGTTCAAGCTCCCCTTTGACCTTAACCAGGTACCTTAGGAGTGAAAACTTGCAAGGGTTTGTTAGAAGGTTTGCTCATCCTGGACACAGCTCTGTTACCCCCCAAACTGCATGCCAGCCACAGTGCCTGATAACCTGTACCCATGGGAATCTGCTCTGGCTTCAGCAGAGCAGCCAGGTCTACCAAGGTGCAAGCTCAGTCCTCCTGTCACCCACAGCAGCTCGGGACAGTCTTGGGTGGTGAGGAAGTCAGTGACAGGGATGTGTGAAAGGCCTGGTGAAACTGAGGAAGACCTCAAACTTGTTACAATTTCTCTGCAAAAAGTACTGCTTCTTTGACTGGAAGGACATGTGGGAGAGCAGGTGCCCCGTGCTCTCCTCCCTTTGAGAAAGAAGGTGGACCTGGACGTCCTGCAGACATGTTGTAGAGAGCACTAGGGGATTTCTCGGGGCAGGAAGAAAGGAAAAAGCATCCTTCACAAGTGTTTTAAAAGGGAGCAGGAAGTAGATTTGGAGCTGTTTGCTCTTTCACTTTCCTTCCTGGTGTCTGGGTCTGAGGAGTCATATCAAGACCAGCCCCTCACTTTTCAATGATGAAAGTTTGACCTGCTGCCATGAAACCTCAGCCAAGAGGTATAGATGTGGGTAGGAAATGGAGTTTTTTAGGCCTGAAGTCCTTCTCCACCCAGTGCTCGAAGTGGGTTCTAGAGTTGAACAGAGCCTTTCAGCAGCTGCCAAGGTACTGGAGATGCATGGAGACAGTCTCTGTGTCTCTGAAAGAGTCAGGGCTAAGCAACCCTGGTTGAAACATGGCAGAAAGAAGACTGCTTGCTTGAAGAGAAACTGGAGGATGTTGGACGAACTGATTGGGAGAGCTGTTGCTTTGGGGAGTCTGTGAAATGCTTGCAGCAGGTCTGGCTGTAGATTGAGGCAGTCAGTCAGGAAACTCATCAGGGTTTATAGGACATTTTTATGCCTCTAGACAAGTTGATGTCAGTAAGTGGCTCTGGACGTGAAAGGTAGAGAAGAGATTTTCCTGGAAAACAGCTTTCATTAGTCTTTAGGCAATTATGATTCACTTGGTCCAGTCAATACTGACATGCAAACTGCCTGAATTTTTACTGCTTTTTACTGCCTGTTTTTATTAATACAGGTTATAATAGGTTTTGCAATAAGGTTTGGTCAGATTGCAAGTTACAGCTGCTCCTAAATCCAATATGCTAACATCCCAATGAAATATGGATATGAGCAAAGGTTGAGTTGCCTTGTTGGAAGCGGTGTTGATTCTCTTGGTGTCCCTTTTTCTATGATCCAACGGTGCTTAGGAGAGAACAGATCAGGAACTGGTTTCAGCTTTCTCTGACGAGTGAGCTGTGGGGCGGAGAGCCCGAAATCTGCCTCAGCATTGCTATCTGGGGGGCTTTTCTTTGTATTTAAGGCTCTTAGATATGGTTTGTTTCCTTGTGGCTGTCATATTGCGGGTATCTTGCAGTAACGGTTCGCTTGTCATTCATAGCATCAGTAGCATCATAGAATCAGCATCATAGAATCAGTAGCATCATAGAATCAGTAGCAGGCGGACCTGAAGGGGCTGTTGAGTGTCTGTTTTTCTAGACAGACAGGTGTTCCTTCTCCTGGAAAAATCAGAGAGGTGATGCTGCACATGGTCTCAGAGAACTCAGCCATATCCAGTTAAATTGGAAGGCCTCAAAAGCTGATTTTGCACTGCAGGACTGCTGCAAGCCAGTGATACTGAGCTGTCAGTAGAAGCTACTCCATCAGAAATCATGTGGCTTCATGTCTCAGTGTACTGATGTTGCTTAAAGGCAAGACCTTTTCATCGACTTTGGCTTTGCTTGGTAGCTTCTCTAGCACCTCTTTATTTCTCCTTCCCTGGCTCTTGCTCCTCCTTGTGCTGCAGGCTGGAAGCCCTGGGGGTGATCCAAACCCTGAAGAAGTTGGTGCCAGAAAGGAGCGTGGTGGCAGCAGTGAATCCTTATGAGAGATCTTGGATGAGAAGGCAGTTTGGACGCAGAACTGACTGGCTTTGATTCAGAGTAATTTGCTCTCTCTTAACAGCACAAACCACAGAGTTGAGCAACAGGGCTGTAGCCATGGTTGACAGTGCAGCCATGGTGGGTTTGTGGCAACAAAGGGAGACATCTGCCACACAGATGCTGTGGGATTTTGTGTTCTTCTATGGGCAGGAAAGAAACATCTGCCCTTCCTGAGATTTCCACATGAAATCAGAATTTAAATGCCTCAGTGTTTTGATTGAGTTGAGAGGGACAGGGAGTAGCTTCTTCCACAGTGTGTTTGGACTAGTAACCAGGAGATCCACTCTTCTGTCCAGCCTGTTTGCCTCTGTTCTTCTAAAGTCAAAAGGGTTAGCAAAGCAGTAGTACTCTGGAGCTGGAGGATTGCTGTGTGCATTCTCCAGGGAGCTTAATCAGAGTAGAAAATGAGAGAAGGTGTTGAGTCCTGACTGCTTGAATTTTTCCTTCATCAAGGATATGTGCTGCAGGAACTGGCCTGAGTTGCTCTGGTACCTGGGAGGCTCTGGGTAGAGATGAAAGGCTGGCTGTGGGATTCAGGCAGCAAATTCTTCAATTTCAGAACAGGTCTGATAGAAAAGGCATGTTCTGTGATCCTGTCCAGATGAGAAGGTTTTGCAGACAGACACATTTGAGGGAAAGCAGGTGTCAGACATCCCACAGAGAAGGCTTCAGCCCAACTGCAGCCTCCCTGCCACTTACGGTTCAGAGCACCTTGTTGAGCAAACCCTGCATTGGCTACTGATGGGGATTCTCCAGCAAGGCTAAATTAAATTTGTGTCTGAAATGAGGCTCCCATTGAGTCTCTGTTGTGACTGCTCTGTGTTGTTGTGGCTGTGGAGCTGCAGAACCCCACTATGTTTGCTGGGAATGTGGTGTGAGAAGGATTAGTCAGTGCAGCTTTTGCTCCAGGGTGGCTTGGCTGTCCTCTGGATTCAAAAGACCATCCAGAGGACACAGGGCTTGTGGACATGCTTGCTGTGCCCCTCTGCCTGCATTCCAGAGCTCACGAAAGCCAAAGGCCCTGGTCACCTTCCAGAGCTGTTTGCTCATGGTGGGATGAACTGGGTGAGGCTGCCTGTGCCATGTCCATCTGCCTGTCTGTTATGGCTGTTAACAGACGTCATATTTCTTCCTGGGTCTTTGGACTCACCAGGCCACTGATGGGATGTGCTGTCGTTCACTGAGATGTAGCTTTCTTGGGCTGCACATGCCAGAGGGAGAGTTTGTGGCAGAGGAGCTGCCCATCTTGTAGGATCTTTTCTGTGTGGATGAGCAGGAAAATGTTTCCTGCTTTACTGTAAACATCCTTCCCTCTAAAGCAATGTTTTGCATTTCTTGCACCTTAAGGCAAGACCTATCAGGAAGACTTGGAGCCCTTTCCTTTATTCCTCCCATGGTGTAAAAATGTGTCTCTTGCTACTGCATGTTAGGAAGGATTTAATGATAGTAAAAATTCTCTGTCTCCTAAAATATGTAAGCTGTGATTATGTGATGTAGCTGGAACTGGTGGAATCTTTCCAGGTCAGTCTGCTACCTTCCCGTTTTGACTGACAGGGCTGACTCCTCCTGACACCAGGTGGACAGGGACAAGCTGAAAAAACTCTGTGGGCTCTCATATCATGTAGGAAACTTCCTGTCTAGATCTGTACCCTTGTAAGGGCAGAGGCGGCAGGAAATCACCTGCTCTCAGCGCCACCATGAGACCCTTAGCATAGTGCCCAGGGCTGGGGCTGGATACATGTGTGTGTGTGTGTGTGTGTGTGTGTGTGTGCCCATGTGCTCAGCAGGCATCAGCCCCATGTGCTGTGGTGTGAGCTCACAGGGAACTTGTGGCTGCATTTCTTCTGTGTTGGTAATGCCCTCCCAGAGGCCCTGTAGGATTTGTCCTGTAGGAAGTGATGAAATTTGTCTCAATGGTTTGGTGGATTTACATGTTTACTGATGCAGCCAGGAGGACACAGGTGGCTTCTTTCCATGTTCCTTTCTTGCTGCCCCACACCTCCAGGACAAGGATGTGTGTGTGTCTCTCAGGTGGAAAAGTTTGCATAGTTTGAAACCAGTCTGAAACCTTTTATCAGCTGAATCCCAAACCTAATACACAGGTTTCCTTTGTCTTTTAAGAGAAAGTTAGAGAGGTAGCCCCAGCCTGGGGTGACTTGGACAGTGCTCCTTGCTTTGTTGGGTCGTGGGGGAGGCTCTGTGTGTGTACATAACTGAGAGCATCAGGGCAGGTGACAATAGGGTGACAGAGACCTCAAAATGTTAACTACAGATGTAGTTGTTTGTTGGAAGTAAGTAGCTTTAATAGGGTTTTACACTGGTGGATTCCTTGCTAAGAGCACTTAAAATGCTCTGAGCACTGAGGAAATGTTTATTGACACATTTACCTTCTGAGCTGCTGTTGAACCAGGAAATGCTACTGTAGGACATGATTTCGTGTATGGAGACCTCCCTAAAAGGCTCTTCCAGCAGCTGTGATGCAATGAGCCTAATCTTTTGGTAGGAGCAGTGAAAAAAAGTGGATAAAGGGTGAGATGGAAAAAAACCCTATCCCTGAACAACAATGTAAATACTTAACTAGTAGATAGTTAACTAGCAGCAATGTAGATACTTAACAATGTAGATGCCTAACAACTGGTAGATACTTAACTAAGTTACACTTAGCTCATTGCAAAATTCATGCTTCAGATGGAGCTGCTTAATCTGATAATCTCATTTTAGCTCAGGGTATTGTTTTACTCACTACATTTCTCCACCCTTTTCATTCCTATAACCCAGATGGTTTCTTACAGAGCTTATTCTAATCTTCTTCCAGGAGCCGTATACACCTTCTCCCTGGACAATTAAGCTTCCCCAGTTGAAGACCCTGATCTTGCCAGGTCCCCAGTGTCTCTCTGGGACACCAGCTATAGGTTTTGCTGATGACAGAGACTTGCCTGGGCCTTGAAAGCTGAATTGCAACCAAAGATAGAGCAGCTTGAGAAAGGAGCAAATGTACTCCCTCTCTTTTCTCCCTTTTCTCTGAAACTTGCCCTGAAAGGAGGTGTTTGCAGGTTCATACAAGTCCAGTGACACTGGGCAGAGAACATGGGATGTGGAAAGGAGAGTGAACTGTTTGCTTTTACTCCCCAAGCCTATGAACAAACAGGAGTGCAGTGACTAATACACCAGACCCTTTTAATGCTGTAATTTCCCAAGAACTGGATGGGCATCTCCACAGCTTGATAGGCCAGCTTGAAGCACTATCACATGGATGATGCTGGGAGCAGGACAAGTGCTGGGGTTTTGAATTGGATGCCATGCTTTTAACATCTGCCCTCTGCTCCCTGCTGTCTGGGGGGGAAAAAAAAAAAGGTGCTGGGTTATCAGGCCAAGCAGTTTTTGCTGATGGATTTTATTGGGAAATTAGCTGAGCCTGGGAGAGTTTCTTTACTGCAAATGCTCCTGGCTTCTGTCCAGCAAGATGTTTCTGTAAAAAATACTGTTCTCATAAGGAGCATTGCGTGGCACTGAAGACCTCACCCTGCAGAGTAGCTGGTTCTCACATGCTCTGCTCCCCTTTGGTTCAGAAAGCTGCATGTTGACGGTCAGCGTGCCCTGAGCTTTATTGCCGTTCCTTGAGGTTTCCCTCCCTCCTACTCTTTGCTCTTTGGCTAAAAGGGGAGTCTTCCCTGTTGATGGGGCTCTGAGCATAACCCATTGCTCTCAGCGTAGAAATGCCAGGATTGCCTCTTTCTCAATGTATTTTTAGACAATGGGTTTTCTAGCCGGTTTGGTGAAATAATGCCTTGACCAGGCTTGCACCTGTGAGAGCCCATGGAGTGGGATGAGTTGGGAGTTCTTGGGATCTTCCCATCTTGATGACCTAATTTTGTTGCCGTCTGTGAGGGCAACAACAGTCCAAACTCAAATCTATCTCTGAAGATTGCAGACACCACCACCCCTCCTTGCTTATCAGGTCTGTATTCTTAAAATGCCACCTTGCCCTTTAGGATCACTGAAAACACCAACCCAGTATGCTGGGTTTTTTTCCTACTGCAATCCTGGTATGTCCATACAAGACCCCATCCAAGCTTGTCTTTGATGTTGATTTTCTTTTCATGCACATCCTCATGAAAACCTCGTGACAAGATGATGCCAGCAGAGACCTCTCTTGGTAAAAGCTGGGAAACTCAGGGGGATGGAGGAGAAGGCTGAAAAGGGAGCAGAGGGTCTGTATTCTGGACAATAGTTTGTTCTGACGCTGGTGAAACCCTGTGCAGAAGCTTTTCCTGTACTGATGCTGGGGACTCTTTGCTCAGCTTGGTAAATATGTCTTGTTGCCTGATGTTAATCTCCACCAAGATAAACAAGTATCAGGGAGCAGCTGCTTGGTTGTCTTGGTCAGCTTCTTTCAGGGTACACATCTCTTGGTATCAGCATGTTGGGTGATGAGCTGTGGGGCCAGACTTTTGGGTTCAAGAAGTTGCTTGCACACAGCATTGTTTTCTTCTGCTGTGATGTTCATCTCCTGCCTCCTTGCAGCCCTGGGAATCCAGCTTGTGTGGACTTGGGGGAAGCCAGACCATGGGCTTTAGTCATCCCTTTGTGCAAGATCTCTCTTTGATCTCTGCTGCCCAGCACCACCAAAAGAGATGCTCACTGACATCACTGCTGAAACACAAGGGGCAAGGAGGACAGATTCCTTCAGGGCCTCCATTGAGCTTTCTGTCTCTTTGCACCCCATAGAACATTGTGTTGCTTAAAATTTTTGCTCTTAGGTTTTGTTTTTGAACACTGTGTGCTGATAGCTCACGTGGGGTTTATGCTGGTGGAAAGAAGGAGCTTTGATACCTTGGTTGCACAGGTTGCAGAGCTTGAGATGCTCGCCTCTGGTTTGGAGTTTGTGTTTGGTGCCATGAAATGTATGTGGCTGGACTGCCTGCTGGGTAGGGCCTGCCTCTTTCTGTCTCATGCACTGTGAAATCTTGTTGGACACTGGGGAGGTACAACCTGGTAGTGCCAGGTCAGCTGATGAAGGACCATAGTGAGGGACACTCAGTGGGTTGTCACTGAGGGGGTCATTGTCCTTAACGTGTGTTTGTTTTCTACCCAGGATGCCTTTGATGATCTTGCCTTGTTCTTCTATGACAAGCATGGTGGGGAAGTGATTGCAGTTTTGTGGAAACCTTTGAGCTTTCAGCCTCAGCCTTTTAAGGTGAGTTTTTGTCTCTGCTTTAAGCTTCGTGTTACATTTACACCCTGAAAGCTTGAAGGGCTTTTTTTTTTCTGCATGGTGATTGCTTTGTCCAACTCTCATCAGCCCTTTGAGAAATGGAGATCATAGTTCTGTTGCTTCTTAGAAGGGGAGAAACCAAGACAGGTCTGTGGTCACAGTGTCTTCAGTCATCAGCAGATCTGAGAAGGGAAATAGACTATCCCGTTCTTGTGGCTTCGGGATCTTACCCAGAAATACCCAACTCACAAGAAGCTGGGGTGGCCAGCCCAGGTCCAGAGCACTCATGTCTCATCGATGCATGGAGCTGTTTTCCAGCTGCACTGTGTAGGTTGGCAAACCGTAGAGGGTGGTTAAGCCAGGTGTGAGGCACACTGGAGTGATTCATGCTGCTTTCTATGAAGGAAAGACGCAAAGAAACCGGTTACTCATGGCTTGGAGCTGGCAGCCCAGGCTCTTCTGCTGTCAGTCTCTGGGTGATTTATCTCCCCTCTCTTCACGGCCAGCAGGCATTGGCCATTCTGCCTGGCTGCTGTTGTGAAACCCAGTTATTCACAGTGGTGAAACAGAGGAGGAGATGCTTGCATTGGAGCTGAGTCTGGCTGGATTAAACATGAGAATTTTGTTTCTGCAACTCTTGGTGCCAAGGATGTCTTCCCACCTGAGGTCTTGACATGCACCAAAGAGCAGAACAGAAGCAGCTCTTACTTAGCCTTGTGCTGTGATCCCTTTTGCATACCCCTTGTGTCCTGCTTACACAGGCTCTGACATGCTTCAGTACGCTTGCCATTCTACTACGCCCCTGGCCATTACTTTTCTTCCTCACTTCCTTGCAGTCTTTGGACTGTGGCTTCAGGGTATACCCCAAAAAGGGCTGGAAGGGTCATTCTTGCATTTTGTTAGCTCTAAAAATGAGTACTGACGGTGTGGAGAAGTGAAACCTGTGGAACTGGGTGCAGTGATGTAGCAGGGTTTGGATGTGACAGGGCAGGAGAGTAATGTACTTCTCTTAGTTCGGGCTGGCGGAGGTTGCAACGCAACTCTGAGCAAGTGTTGCCATTTGTGCAATATTTTTTGTGTTCTGCAGGTCTCCAGCATGAAAGGAAGGAAGGTGACAAATCTGAACAACGAGCTGGTCTGTGTTCCCAATGTGGAGGCAATTCTGGAGGACTTTGAGATTTTGGGAGAAGGCCTGGTCAAAAGTGTGGAAGCTCGTACAGAGAAATGGACTATCTGAAACCACTGAGACGTGTCAGGGTGGCCTGTCCTGAAGCAGTTTGTTCACTCTGGGTCTGTTCCTTTTTATAAATCAGTCCTAGAAATGCCTGTTAGCTTTCTAAATCCCAGAACTGTATGTTTTACTCTATTTATCTTTATATACCTGGTTCAGAAAAGCAGTGGGACCTGTTATTGTTTTCAAGAATACAAATGCCTTTTTATGTTGAAGAAAATACAAAGATGGGATAAAGTTTTTGAAAGTGTTCCTGTTTCTTGGTCATTGTAGGAATTGGAGCTGTGTTCACTTGAAAATGTCAAGGTCTGAAAAATATGGCTGAGGTGTGCAAAGGAAAGGCAGTTTCCTGGTTTGGTAGGGAATTTATACCAGATGCTGATATTGTAGGGGTTAGCAAAACCAGAAAAACAACTGTTGAAAAATGACCAGGTTATTCCCTTATGCTCAGCCCCAGTGAGGCATATTTGGCATGCTGTGTTCAGTGCTGGTTTTCCCAGTAAAAGGGAGACATGCATATACTGGAGCAGGTCCAGTGAAGGGCAACGAGACAATAAAGGAATTGAAGCCTCAAGGGAGAGAGAAGAGACAAGAGCTGGGCTTATTTAGCCTGGAGAAGAGAAGGCTCAGGGGGTTATCACCAATGTGTTTTAATACCTGATGAGGGAGTAAAAAAGATGGAGTGGTGCTCAGTGATGGGTCAGAGGACTAAACTGAAATGCAGGAAATTCTGCATAAAGTGCTTTTCCTTTACCATGAGGGTGGTTAAACATGGGCACAGGTTGCCCGGGTAGGTGGTGGAGTTTCCTTACTTTATACTCAAAACCCAACTAGACTTGGTCCTGGGCAACCTGCTTCAGGTGACCGTACTCAGAGCAGGGTCATTGGGTTATTTCTCTCACGTGGGATGATTGTGAAGACTCCTGATGAGGGAAGGGAGGGATACAAGATGGAGCAAATACACCTGCACCATCCCCTCTTCTGGTGGAGGCGGAACACATACTCCAACAGCAAAGCGTGGATGAATCAGATGCAGAGCAAAGAAAACAGACTTCATAACAGCAGATATTGCAGAAACCAAAAGTAGATCAAGCCTGGTAAGGCAAGTGGGTGTTCAGGCAGCCTGATAACTAGGCAGTTGTTGCTTGGTTAGGAGCATTTCAGATGGGATGTTAAGTGTGTTGCTTCACGACCTAGTGGCCTCTCCAGCTGTTGGCAGGTGAGCCCAGGGCTTTATTGATGAAATTCACAACTTGTTTTTCAGATGTTTTCTCTGAAGCATTTGAAAGTGGGCTGTGGCAGAGATGGGGCTCTCGGCTGGTGCTGCTTGCTTAGTGCCCATTGATTGGTGTTGGAGGCACCACGTGTCCTACAGGATAGGTATGTGTGTGCAGCAGGCCTGGTTTTGGGATATATCTGGTATATTAAAAATACAAGGATCGTTTTTCTCTCTTCCCTGTGTTGGTGGCTGAGGGAGGCTGCAGGTGAAATTCATTGCCCATTGTTGCTTGCAAGAGTTTTCTGAGTTCACCTAAACTGAAAACATCAAAAGCTCTTACTTAACGGGCAAAACAGACCTCTCACCTGAGAATAAAGCAGCATGTTCTGTTGGTGCTGTGACCCCTGCAGCCTCAGAACTTGCTGACAGGTTCATTAGCAAATGATGCAGGCAGTGACTTTGACAGGTTTCAGAAGCAGCTAATTAGGGATTAATTTTTAATCTTCTCTTTGTTGTGCTTTATCATCCTCTCGATGTTGGAATTGCCCAACCCGCCTTCAACGATGGCTGTAATTTTCCTCGGTAGTTGGATTGTGCCTGCTTTTTGTGTCCATTTGCCTCACTCTGAACATGTAGTTTGACATTTGGATCATGTAAATTTGCCAACAAAACTGTTGGAGACCACTGGGGTTGGTGCACTGGTTGCTTGTGCCTGAGCTCTGCCTGTTCCCTCCCTGCCCTATCGTGCCCTTGCTGTGTATGTTGTGGATGATGGAACATTCCCCCCACTGCATCTATCCACTCTTCCCCAGGGCACAGACGTGTGCCAGAGCCTCCTTTAGCTTCCAGGGCAGCAGAGCTCCTTCAGCCACCTTCTTCACCAGGCAGGCTTGAAGGTCCTGCTCACCCTTCTCTGCAGCTATCATGGGATGTGACCCCTCAGGGGCTCATTCCCTGCCTGGAAATATTTATGGGGAGATGGCCTCTGCGTTTTCAGCTGAACAATGCTGTAATCCGTTCTGCCCTGTCCTCCCCAACCCAGCTCCTGCAGTGGAGTCTGTGAAGGGTGTACCCTGTCGGGATAGTCCTCCTGTCGTCCCCAGCCCAGCTCTGCTTTTATAGGCTTCTTTTACACTGTCAGGTATTATATTTCTACATTTTTCTTTTTGCCTTTAAAAGGCATAAAACTGCTCCTCCACCCTCCATTTGCCACATGCAGCAAAGGGACAGGAAATGTCCAGGCGAGTCTTCTGCTGGTCCCAATAAATACGTGATACATGAAACTTGTAAGCAAACCCTTGTACAAGTCCTGACCTGCTGGTGTTTCACAAGGTGGTGCAACTGTGCTCAGCAGCCAGATGTGAGCCCAGTTTTGGTGACAAACATGGCAAAGACTTTGTCATGAATTCACCTAAGACTAGCAAACTTGACCACTGCTAGCCCAGGTTACCTCACCTGGAAGGGATACATCTGTGTTAGCAAAAGTTACCCAGATAACAAATTATACCAGCTATGCTTGCAATACCCTTGTTGCCAAAGCTGTAGCTGATCCGCGGGCTCCTGCCTCTGCTTTCAGGGTAGGGTAACAGCATTGCCTTAAGTCTCCCACTATCCAAATATTTAAAGGCACCTTTGAGCCATTCTGAAGGCCTTGTTCATATGGTCAAAGACTGCAAATCTTCTAGGTCATGTTTTATCATCTGCTAAACTCAGACCCTTCTGGGCAATGCGCATAGACAAAGTCACCTTGCCATTTCTCTGAGAAGCCTGTGGATTATAAAGCCATAGAATCTGAATAGAATGGCCTGGGTTGGAAGAAACCTTAAAAATCGTCTGGTTCCAACCCCTCTGCTGTGGACAGGGACTAGACCATGTTGTTCAGAGTTCCATCCAACTTGGTCTTGTGCATATTCAGGGATGGGGCATCCACAGCTTCCCTGGCAACCTGTTTCAGTGCCTCACTACCCTCACTGGGAAGAGTTTCTCCCTAATACCTAATCTAAACCTACGCTCTTCCAGTTTGAAGCCATTCCCCCTTGACCTGTCACTATATGTCTTGTAAAAGGTTCCTGTCCATCTTTCTTGTAGGCTCCCTTCAGGTACTGGAAGGTCATTATCAGGTCACCCTGAAGCCTTCCAGGCTGAACAAATCCAATTCTCTTAGCCCTGCCTCATAGGAGAGGTGCTCCATCCCTTTAATCCATGTGGTGGCCTCTTCTGGACATCCTCTGGTTGCTCTTAGGGCATGAATATTGCTGACTTCTTGAGCGACAGTTTACTTAAAGCAAAAAGCAAAGCACCTTTCTCAGAATCAGAGAGTCCCTGCACCTCTAAGTGGTCTGGAAAGGCAGGGTCCAAAGGAAAGGGGTGTCTCAGGTACACAAGAGCGGGCAAGTGAGGTCTCTGCTGTAACTTCATCTCCTGTTACCAGATTAACTGCTCCCGTTGGAGCACTGTGACTAATTCCTATTGTGAAAGCTGGGGTAGGGCCTGGGTTATTCAGAGCATGCTTGTTTGACAACTGTGCTGGGCTTCCACTTCCAGAGCAGCGAGTGGGCACTCACTTGTTTGATTAGCTGTGGCCCCAGCCACAAACAAGAGCTGCACAAACACAGACCTGCCCTGGGGAGCCATGCTGTGTCATGTTGCAAGAGGTGGGACAAGGGCAAAGGGAGAGCTGAGGCAACAGCAATGGGCTTTGACCTGTTGATTTTGCAAAGCTACCTCAGAAGCTCCTTACAGGGGTCTGCTGTGTCGGGGGGGTGAGTGCAAACAGGAAGGTGCTTCCAAATGCAAGGCTGGGCTGGAGTGATGGTATTGGTATACTGAGTGTAGGGATGGAGCCAGCCACGACAAGGCTCAGTGGTACATGCTTTATGTATGCTTTCTCCTTTTCTGGAAGGACTTTTCAAATGCTGATGGCTCCTCCTGGGCCTTTACCTGAGGCACCCTTTGGGCAGCTTTCTCCTAAAAGGATCAGCTCATGCTTTGCAAGGATGCTCTCTCAGACAGTATTTGTTGGGAGGTTCAGGAGAAGGGGAGGTGGATGGAGCCTTTCTTCTGCCACCAGACTCCTGCTTGCCAGGCATCCTTGACAGCTTTGAGTGACCATCACAAGATTTATGAAAGGGAGGAGGGAAAACAGGATGATACACAGCTAGGATGATGGGATGACCACAGCAGGTTGAGTGCTGTGAGGTTTTCATGCTTACTTAATTGTTCAGATTTTGATGTTCATTCTTTGGGGCAGCTGAGATCTTTTCAGAGGCTGTTTGGGGTCTCTGTGGGGCTATCTGACTTGCGGCTGACCCCTTGAAGGCAAGAAGCACATGTGTTCTGGAAGTGAAGGCCTTTCAAAGAAGTGTTTTACTCAGGCACGTGCAATTACTACTGATTTTTGAAAACCCTTAGGTTAAATCTCCATGACTGTCTAGGGAAGGGGTGATTGTCCGGATTTTTTTTTTTGGCACAGAAAGGGAATAATCTCCCCTAGTTTGCTGTTCCCACAATGGCCATTCTGCTAGGCTGGGGAATGGCATGTTTGCTGGGGTTTCTGTTATCAGGAAAATGCTCTGGACCTGAAGTGATTTTTCTCAGCCAAGGCAGCAGCTTTTGGGAAGTACTGGGTCCTGAGGAAAGCAGCTCTGGAAGGCAGCAGCTTTTAGTGCTTGTGGTCTCCTCAGAAAGGCAGAGCTCAAGGGGTGAGGGTGGCACTCAGCAAGTGCAGGGTGCACTACAGGGAAGAGGAGATCAAGACATTGAGTGGGGGAATTGCAAAATGGGAGAAATGCAGTCTGGAAAGAGGCTGGGGTTGGGACAGAAGGGGTAATGGGAGAAGCAATGCTGGTCGCTGGCATCCCAGGGCTGTGTGGGGGGAATGGAACAAAATGGCAAGTTGCTTAAATCATATGAGCTGTCACAAAGATGTATTCTCTGGTGCTGTGAAGCCTGAGGCTCAGCAGCCACTAGGAGAAAAATAAACATTGGCCAAAAGCACAGTGGGGAGGTTCTGGGCAACTGGTTATGCCATGGTGGGCTCTGGCAGAGGAGTGAACTCAGGGTGTATCAAGGATCGCTCCCTTATTCCACTTTCTTGCTGAGTATCATGACCAGGTTCAGCAAACTCTGCCTCTTCCCACCAGAGAGCGAGAAAGGGGGAATCTGTTCCCCAGGGTTTCATTTGCTGTCACAAACGAAGGTGCTGAGAGCTTGTGTTGGCAGTGAGCCTGCACAGAAACACTTGTGCCTTGTGCTGGTGACTCCTGCACTGCTGAAGGTGCCAGACAGACTGTTCCTGTTAATGTTGCTCCTGGATATGCATGGGAAGTCTACGGGGAGGTGCCAGAAAAGGGCACGGCAGGAACTTGGTACAGTATTGATTTATTAGCCTTGAGTCTCTCCTTTTTGGCTATATCACATTGTTTCCATGCATATTAAAACACTGAGGATTACAGTGCCTAGGAGGCAAACTACAGTGGTGGCCCCACTAGGCTTTAAGTTTGTCGTTTGCTGGCTCGCCCCTGCCTAGTAATTAAGGGAAGCCAGTTGATATGATCTTCCTCAATTTCAGTAAATCTTTTGATATTGTCTCTCCCTGTATCCTTCTGGACAAAATGTCCATCCCACAGCTGGATAAAGACATCATGGGATGAGTGAGCAACTGGCTCACAGGTCAGGCAGAAAGGGTTATAGTGACTGGGGTGACATCAGACTGGGGACTTGTCAGTAGTGGGGTTCCTTAGGGCTCCATCCTTGGCTCTCTGCTCTTCAACATCTTCATAAATGACCTGGATGCAGAACTGGAGCAAGTTTGCAGATGATACAAAACTGGGAGGAGCTGTTTACTCCCTCCAAGGCAAAGAGGTCCCGAAAGAGACCTTGACAAATGAGAGGGCTGGGCAATCACCAGCCACATGGAGTCCAACAAGGGAAAGTGCCAGATTCTGCACCTGGGATGGGACACTCCTGGATATATGGACAGACTGGGGAATGAGATGCTGGAAAGCAGTGCAAGGGAAAGGGACCAGGGGGTGCTGGTCAATGGCAAGTTGAATGTGAGTCAGCCGTGCCCTGGCAGCCAGGAGGGACATTCCTGTTGTAGGGGGCATCAGGCACAGCATCGCCAGCCAGTCAAGGGAGGGGATTGTCCTGCTCTGCTCTGAGCGGTGGCAGCCTCACCTCAAGTGCTGGGGGCAGTTTTGGGTGCCACAAAACAGGAAGAATATAAAGCTCTTAGAGAGAGTCCAGAGGAGGGCCATGAAGATGGTGAAGGGCCTTGAGGGGAAGCCGTATGAGGAGCAGCTGGGGTCACTTGGTCTGTTCAGTTGGAGAAGAGGAGATTGAGGGGAGACCTTCCTCATGAGGGGAAGAGGACGGGCAGGCACTGATCTCTGCTCTGTAGTGACAGTGACAGGACCTGAGGGAATGACCTAAAGTTGTGTCAAGGGTGGTTTAGGCTGGATATCAGCAAAAGTTTCTTCCCCCAAGGGGTGGCTGGGCACTGGAACAGGCTCCCTGGGAATGCAGTCACAGCACAGAGCCTGGCAGAGTTCAAGAAGTGTTTGGACAATGGTCTCAGGCACAGGGTGTGAATTTTGGGGTTGTCCTGTGCAGAGCCAGGAGCTGGACTCGATGATCCTTGTGGGACCCTACCAACTCAGCTTATTCTGTGATTCTGTGAACACAGATGGTAGCCAGGCTTGGTTTGGTGGAATGGTGACCTACTTTTTGTTAATGGAGGGCAAGACCATGGCTGTGGGCTGGAGATGCTGCCATGGGGTAACCATGTCCTTCTGCATGATGGGAGACCCTGGCATTGTTACAGAGAAGGGATGAGAGGCTATGCATTGCAAGCGGGCAGCTGGCTCTGTAAGGATACCAGTGATCAGCAAACCCTGTCCCAAAACAAGGCCGTTCCCCAAACCAAAGGAAGACCAGAGGGGCTGGATGGGTGGTGTCTCTCCTCCATCCAGTGGGATCAGGACTCACAGGGCAGGACTGCACGGTGCAAGGGATGTCCTACAGTACAGGGCTGAGCCAGCCCTTGCTGTTAGGTCTTGTCAGTGGGGATTATCTTTGCTAAAGGCTCAGCCAGGTGGAATAATTGGCAACTAAATCCCATGCTCCCTCCCAGTGCAGCCTCAGGCTGCAGAAGGTTAACATTCCTCCTGCTGCCACAGCACCAGGACCTCTTCCCTGGGCGGTCCCAAGGACATTTTCTTTCCCCTATGCCCTTCAAAGTAGGCTTCATGTCCCTCCCTTGCATGGTTATAGGGCAAGGTATAGTCTTGCCTTATGCCTGCCCTATACCTTATATTTATATAGGTATGCCTTTCCTTCACATTTTGGGGTACTTGTTGGGGAATGGTGAGGAGTTGGGGAATGACATACCTTTTTCTGGAGTATGTAACTGGGGTATTGGTGGCCTGTGCCATGTCACCACTGGCCTGTAGCAAAGAGCAAGCAAGGCAGCTGCTGCCCCCAGCCCTTTTTGACACAGGCAAATACAGTTCCCTGGGTGAGTAATGCTCCCAGCTCCTGCCCCACGACTGTGATGATTTTTGGCAGGAACTGCAATTTGTTTAGCACCAGCAATTTGCCACAGCCCATTGAAAGGAGGCAATGAGATACTTTCCCTGCCCTGAAGCACCAACGGTTGGCGGCAGGTATGATGAGACATGGAGGGTGTGAGTGGCACTTGGGGAGGGAGTTTCGGGGGAAGCACAGGGTCTAGGCAGGGAATGGGTGGGACATCACATCCATGGGTCTGGGAATGACCCTGAAAAGAGGGTAAGCCTGTCCCTGTTGTGCAAGGCAGGAGGGTGGCTGGCATGCTGATATGGAGCTGTATGGGCTTGCAGGGTGCCTTCCCCTGCTTTTTTCCATGCCACAGACATAGATCTCAACCATCAACTAAAGCATCCAAAATCACATTTGGCACGCCCTGCTCACCCCAGTGATGTGCTGTCCATCCCAATGTGGGACTATATCTCTGAGGTTGCCACCATGGGGAAAAGCATTGGCCTTTTCCAGACCTGTGCTCCCAGATGGGCTTACACCAGTTCTCCCAGTGCAACCGCTGTTCCCTCACCTCCCCAGAGCCAGGCTGGGGGGCGAACCTGTAAGTTCCCTTTTAAAGCTGCAATCTTCAACACATGTATATGTAAAGTGCTATAAAAATGCCTTATAGTCATGGTCTGTCAGTGTGGGGACGCAGCTGCCTTTATCTTCCCATCTCAGCTGGACACAGTGTGGTTTGTGGAGCAATGGGACCCAAGTCTCAGGACAAGTCACCAGCAGTGCTGGAAGCAGGGACATGAGTCCAGCCACTCTTTCCCCCTTTACCAACAAGATGTGTTCCTGAGCATGAAAATATTTCAATGTGCCTGCTGTTGCGGCTGAAGAATAAAGTTCAAAGCAGCCAAGAGGATTTTCTTCCAAGGGGTGTGGGATTGCCAGTGCTCAGGAGTGGTCCAAGATAAACTATCAGCCTGTAACACACTTCTTCAAGGCCTCCCCTGCACCTCTGGTGCTGTGAGCCATCTCCATGGAAATGGGATGCTGCAAAGCTGCCATCACTCCTGTGATGAGGACAGAAGAGCCCTGCCTGAGTGAAGGGATTTCCCCCACAAACCTATTGCCCCTGGAAACAGGGGGTGTCTTGTCTGCAGTTTTGCATGGGCAAAAATCTATTGGTAGTGGCAATTGGAGAAAACAGTCTTCAGTAGCAAGCAACCTTGAATCAACAAGCTGCAGTTTTGGAGATGCAGGATGAGAGATGGACAGGCTAGAGCAGGCTTTGGGCTTGCAGGTCCCAGTGGCAGTGCTGCTGGCAGGGATGCAGAACGCACTCAGCATGGAGGCTGCCTGAGGTCCAGTAATGACTGCAGTAAGTCAGGCTGGTGGTGAAGGTGCATGTCCCAGCTGCACTGTGTGGCTTGCGAGCCAGGTACCACCCCTATGTGTCTCTGCTGCAAGTTGGAGAGGGCTGGGCTGCCTCCCTGCCACCTTTCAGGGAGTGAGATGAAATCCAGGAGTTGCAGGCTGCCAGGAAACCCTGTCATTGTGAGTACAGGGCAGACCAGCTCCCCTCTACCTCCTGAACCAGCCCACTGCTCCAGCCTTGGACGTGCTGGGTGTTTGGCTGTGCTCCCAGCCCAGTTTCTCAGTGCTGCTGAATCCATGTCCTGCAATGGTGGCTAGCTCCTGCTGCTGATGGTGACACTGAAACTCAGTGGCGAAACCTGGTTGGAGGATTCATATGTCTTGAGTTTCATCTGAAACCACAGTGCCGTTGGTAGGTTTCTGTACAAAACTCAGCAGCATCCTGCTGGCTCTTGCCAACACTTCCAGCAAACCTTCATTTATTAGTATTAGCTTTTCTTCAGGAATTTTGGCTGGGCCAAGTGTACTGGCAGGCCTCACTCAGGCTGGGATTTATGGTTGGAACTGATACCCCTGGGGCAAACTGGTCTCAGTGTGAGTCAGGGCAGACCTTGGCTGTGCCAGCGCGTGTGCTGCAGCCCTCCAGAAGGTGCTGATCTCCTAGGAAAAAGATCAACACAGCTTCCCTTGGGAGTTGCTGGAAATAGCAAAGGTGAGTTCACTACCAGAGCAGCTATCTAGGGATCCTAAGAGTAGAAATCTGTTTTTCTTGTCCCTGAACTCCTGAGGTTTTGAGCATTCCTGAGGCGGAGCTCAGTGTGCACAGAAGGAATGTTGCAACTGGTGCCAGAGGATCTGAGATCTGTTTGGGGATCACCCACACAGAGTTCTTGAGAAGACAGGATCTAGGCTGTTGCATTGTCAACAAAAATAGCTAACCTGGGAGGTAGATGGCATGGATGTAGCACCCAGAGGAGCGTAGGGCTTGCACTGCCCTCTGCTTTGCCCAAGCTGTCTCCATGCTGTCTTCTACAGTGTACCCATATCCAGTGAAACCTTTGGGCTTGGGGTTACCCTTGCACTGCTCACTAAGACAGTCTGAACTTGTGTTACCCCAAAAAGGGCTACAAAGCCCTGAGAGGGAAACTCCTGTACTTGTTCAGCTTATGCCTTCAACTCATGCGCCTGGCAAACCAGCTGGGAGGGCTGGAGGGCATCATCAACCTCCCACACACCTCCTAGAGAGGCTGGGTGACCAGCATCTCTGGGGTGGGATCAGAGACACTCGAGTTGGGATCCTGAATCTAGTGGATTCCACCAGCACTGTCATCCTTAGTGCTGCTTCTGTGCCACATTACATCTCCAGGGACACAGAGGGAAAGGCTGGGAAGGGCAGAGCAGGTGGAAACTTCTCATGCTGCTCTCTCCTCAGCAGCATAAAGCACTGATCCAAGGGCTGATCCAAGGTTAGATTTGTGTTTAGTCTTTCCAGTGAGATTGTGACACCCATGTGAGAAGTTCTATATTCATCTTGGGATTTCAGCAGTAACATATCCAAGGAGTCACCTCCAGTGGATAGTCAGATACTGGCTGTGCTCTCTATGCACAGGTTGGTCCTGGCTCTGCAGGGGGATTTGACTTGATCCCATTAAGCTGGGAGTTCACAGAATGGTTTGGTTGGAACAGACCTAAAAGATCATCTTGTTTCCCAGGTGATCTGCCACAGGCAGGGACAGCTTCCACAAGACTTGGAAGGGATCTTGCTGAATGTCACCTAAGACAAGCACCTGGAAACCACGTATCATAATATTTGCTCCTCAGGCTGAGCTTTGGCCTGTGCTGTCCCTGAGGACTGTGTGTCTCTGATCCTGTGGGAGATGCTCCCCTGACATGGACTGCCAATGCCAGACTGTCCTCCGTGTTCAAGGCGTGGGAAACTTCAGCTCTACCTTCCTCTCTCAAAGCAGAGATGACTCATGGCGGAGCTGTGCTCGTTCTTACACATTCTATGGCTCATGGGACTCTTTTTTTATTTTTTTTCTTTTGCCATGTGAGGTGAAACAGCTCAAGAAAAAGGCATGGAGAAGCCACCCCTCCTACCCCTCATCTCCACCCTTACCCCATCTCTCTGTAACCTCGTCTCTGGGTAATCCCCTGCACCCAGGCCTCAGCTCCTTGAGCCTGAAATCCCAGCTGTGACCCTACCCACGTGCTGGGACAAATGGCCATGCTGGGAAACATAAGACTGCAGACAGAAGTGGGATGGTCGAGATGACAACAATAAAGAAAACTATGGAATTCTAAAGGAACAAAGGCAGGGAGTCAGGATTTGTTGGGCCGTTCCTCAGAGCTGTGAATACCCACAGGCAGACCCTGACCAGAAAAGGCTCTTTGGGTTCCTTTCTGAGGTGGTGAGCACACTGATACCTCGTCAAGGAGCTCACCAAGTCCCAGCCATGCAGGATGGCCAGGTTTAGCCTGGGAAGTGCAGATACTAGTGGATTGACCCTGGCTGGATGCCAGGCACCCACCAAAGCTGCTCTATCACTGCTCAGCTGGACAAGAAAGAGAAAGTATAACAAAAGTTAACGAGCTGAGACAAGGACCCAGAGAGATCACTCACCAAATACCATAACAGGCAAAACAGACTCAAACTGGAAATGTTAACTGAATTAATAGCTAATCAAAATCAGAGCACGGTAAGCGGAAGTAAAATAAATCTTAAAAACACCTGCTCCCCACTCCTCCCTCGTTCCCAACTCTACCTCCTCCCCAGTGCTGCAGGGAGTTATGGTCAGTTCATCACACACTGTTCCTGCTGCTGCTCAGGGAGAGCAGTCCTTCCCCTGCTCCAGTGTGGGGTCCTTCCCACAGGAGATAGTTCTCCATGAACATCTCCAGTGTAAGCCCATCCCACAGGCACAATTCTCCACAAACTGCTCCAGCAAGGCTTACTCTTCCATGGCTGCAGTCCTTCAGGAATGGGATGCTCCAGTGTGGGTCCTCCACGGGGTCACAAGTCCTACCAGCAAACCTGCTCCGGCCTGGGCTCCTCTCTCCACAGGTCTGCAGGTCCTGCCAGCAACCTGCTCCAGCACAGGCTTCCCACATCCCAGTCTTCTTTCAGGCATCCACCTGCTCCAGTACAGGTTTACCGTGGGTTCATAGCCCTCTATTGGGCATCCACCTGCTCCAGTCTGGGTTCCTCCAGGAGTTGCAGGTGGATCTCTGCTCCCCTGTTGCCCTCCCTGTGCTGCAGAGGCACAGCTGCCTCACCATGGGATGCACCACAAGCTGCAGGAGAATCTCAGCTCCAGAGTCTGGAGCAGCTCCTGTCACTCCTTCTGCACTGACCTGAGTGTCTGCAGGGCTGTTCCTCTCACATGTTCTCACCCTGCTCTTCTCTGGATGCAATTGCATCTGCACAACAACTTTCTTTTTCCTTCTTAAATATGTTATCATAAAGGCATTACTGTCATTCCTGACTGGCCCAGCCTTGGCTGGTGATGGGTCCATCCTGGAACCATCTGGCATTGGCTCTGCCAGACATGGGGGAAGCTTCCAGCAGCTTCTCATAGAATTCACTCCTGTAGCCCCCCTGCTACCACAAACTGGCCATGCAAACTGGACACACAGGGTGTGGAACTCTTCAGCCTGAGTGATGCTATTGGTCAGCTTTGATGGTTACTGTCCATCTATCTTACAGATCTGTGGATTTCAAAGTTTGCTCTGCAAGGTCAGCAGCAGTAATGACAGGAATGGGATAGAGTGGTGTGACCTGGCCTGGACTAAGTAATCTGACTCAAGAGCAGATTTTCCTGCTCATGTCTTTTGCTGCCCAAGTTGTTGCTTCATTCAGCTGCTATCTTGCCTCATTACTCCTCCTTGAGTGTTCCTAAGATGCCCCTTTCTTCAGCATACCCTGTGCAGTGCAGGTGAGGTGTAATACCACCTGATTTACTGGGCATTCTCCCCATCATAGCACTTCCTACGAGAGGATTCAGATGGCTTCCCATGGTGCAGCTTCCCCAGGGTAAGGAAATGAGTTGGTGAGACTAATTGTGTTACAGTGCCTTGAGAGCCCAGACTCCATAGTGAGGATTTTTTTCACTGTTGTAGTTGTTGCCAGGCACTGAGACTGTTTGTGGTGTGACTCCCAAGAGATCTTCCCAAGATGACGTTTATGTGGGCTGCAGTGTGAGGTGCTGCAGCTGGGCTTCCTCTGCTAGGCAGAACTTGCCATAGGGATTCAGTTGTTCCCTTCCATATGCAAGAATGTGACAAGATAAAAAGGCATGTTTATTCTCCCACTTTCATCCTGAAATGCTTCCTGACAGGATGGGCTAATGAGGACAACAGATCTGCCCCTGTTGATACTTCCATTCTCTCCAATTTGAGAATTGCCCTTGGCCCAGGAGAGATCTGGGCTGTGCATGATGCAGCAGCAGATAGCAGTGCTCACACCCAGATATGCAGGAGGTGGTTTTGGCCAAGGGAATCCATCAGTTATGAACAAGCTCAGCCCTTGGAAGAGGATCTCTATCAGTTCCTGTTTGCACATTACAGGATGCTTTCTGGATGACTTTGTAGCGTTTGCACTTGGCCTGATGAGCTGATCTTTCTCAATTTACAGTATTTATTTGTTCCCTGCTTTTATCAATGATCTTGATGTGAGATGGAGCCAACCCCGACAAGCAGAGAGAGGAGAGTACACAGCAACAGCTGAAGGTGCAAGTTGTGCCTGTGTGACCCAAGGACAGGAAGGTGAGTGTTCCCACATTACCTCCATGGTCTGTACTCTGTCCATGCCTCCAAGAAGATGTCATTTTCCCTTGCCTTGCATCATTTCATTGCCCTTGAACAAAGAGGCCATAGAGAGGAAGATAAGGAGATATCTGGGCAGCAAGTGGTGCCCCACAGCTCTCCCAGCAGATAAGCAATAGAACAAAAAAGGTAAAAGGCTGAAAAGGATGACAAAGAAGAGGCCCACTTAGTGAGCTACCCGACAACCTGCCTCTGCCTATCCTTGGCACTGTGCTGGTGTTCCTCTCATGCTTCAGCAGGAAAGCAGCAAGGAAAGGTGGTGCAGAAAAGCCTTCTCTGTCTCAAGCCATGCATACAGCATCACCAGGTTGGCTCTGCAGCACTCCTCACCTGAGTTCTGAATCAAGAACACTGCTTCTGCTCTGACCAAAACCTGACATGCAACCTTGTTTGCAAAGGGTCTTCCCCAAGCAATGGATCCCTTATAAGATAGAGCTTTTGAGCAGCAGAGTGTCACTAAAATCAGAGGTCTGTTGGATGAGTTGAGCCAGGCAGACAAACTCTTCCTTGGTGCAAATCACTTGGAATCCCTCCTTCACATGCTATGGATTGCTTCTGTCACAGCTTTATGCTGTGTCTGATCTTGTGCGTATTGATTAGACCCTGAAAACGCCTTAAGTTTCATGGCAACTAACAAATACGACAGAAAAGTGCTGGCAAATATTTTACTTGGCAAAGAGTTTGCAATGATGTCTGTATAGTTAAGTCCAATGGTAGCTATCACTCTGGAAATCGCTGCTACCTGTCTCCCTCTAAATACATATATCATTTTCCATTGCCATTCCTTAGCCAGGCATGGGACACTGAAAACAAGGGGAGGAAGAACCACATTCTTTATCATGATAGAGCCTGGGGATGGGTGGGCTCCACTGTGGGGCTTCTGGGATGCCTCTGGTCACACACAGGTGATGGTGCTCCCCTGGGATGCCTGGGGAAGGGGACTGCTGTGGGACAGCACCTCTAACCCCAGTGAAATTTCCCATCTAGAAACATGGTATTAACTGTCTTCTGGACTCTGTGCACTGCACAGCAGGGGAAACCTCCCAATCCCCAAAATACTTCAGGCTGAGAATACAGCTCTTTAAGCCAAATATCCACCATTTCTATCCCTTTTAGTTCCAGCCAGGGGAAGGTATGTAGTCCTGGTCTGTCCTCTCCTACAGCTAGCTTCCTTTGCTTCCCTGGCTACTTCCCTATTTTCTACTTTTTACTTCTCTATTCCATCCTGTGATTTTGGGAGATCCAGGTCTGGTTCCCTTCCCACCTACAGAGGCCAGAACCCAAGATCTTCATGCATGCTCAAGTGAGAGGGAGCTGAGGTGAAAGACTCTTGCCAGCTCTCCTGCTGAAAGCTCTGTGCCATACCCATGATGGAAGTGATTTGTGTGTTCTCTTTCCGAATATTTTGTGCAAAGCAGGAGAGCTTTCCAAAGGAGAGATATGTACAGGAAACGTGATTCTGGATTGCCTGACTGTAACTAAGGCTTGCCAGGACCAACTATGAGACCTTTTTGTTAAATTCTGTTTTCTTTCACTTGGCTTTGATGGGAGCTTTGTGTTAGTACAAGCTTCAAAGCCTGATCTTACTAAGAATGCTATGAGTGATTATCTCCTCAGGTCACGGCGCAAAGTCTGTTTGTGCTGGGGATTATTTGGGATCCCCTGAACACACAGTTTCTGTGGGACAGAGGTATGGGTGGCACAGACTCCTTGGGGAAAGCCTGAGTGGAAGCACCTGTTCAACGCTGTTTCACACAAAGGGAGGATTTGGTGCAGGCATTGCCGGGACCAGGTTTCTCTGGTCATGCTGCAGAACCAGTTTCCCAACTGGACAAAGAGGAGGTGTAGCCAGCCTGAGCATCCCATGCGTTGGCATCTTGTGTCTGCCCAGGGAATTTTATGTGGAGCACTAAAGCCCCCAGCTTTTGGCCAGGTGTGGGGCAGTGATAGTCAGGAACCCAGCGTCTTGTGCAAGAGCCCTCTCACTCTTGCATTACAGGCATTATCTCCCTGGTGGCATGGGTTTGCTTTTCATCTAGTGACTCAGAAATCTAGCCTTGGCACAGAGAGCCTTTGTGTACTGAATAACCCCCAGATAACACCATTTTTGGAAGAAAAGGAGGATGGGTGGAAGGAGCAGCTAGGAGCAACTCCCTATCCTCTGCCTCTAACCCAAACCCACAGCTATTGCAATGGCTTTTGGGCACAGTCAGGCGCCAAATGTCTGAATTTCTCCTGATGCCACATCCAGGCTTCAGCACATTGATCTGTCTGCAGAATCCTTGACTCCCGAGGACCTGTTTGACTTGACCCGTGGAGATCTTGGCTGCAAGAAAGGTCTCCTGAGTTATGCTCCCCAGTCCCATCACCTGAGGAGGAAAGCTGTCTCCCTGGTCTGCCTGGGCACACTTGCATGCCCTCTCATGCCTGTGGTAACTTCTCCTTGACTCATTCCTTTCTGCAGGAGACATGGTGAGAACTCCCTCCCCAGGAATGGCTGGTCACAGGGAATGTGCTCTGGCTCCCTTCTCACCTCTCATGATTTTCCTTTGGATTTTATTACACAGGGCAAAGTTCTGGCTTTTTTTGTTGTTTTTTTTCTCCTAAGTCTGCTGCCAGCTGTGTTGGGAAGTGCCAGCAAGGTGTAATACCCCTCCATCTGTGCGTCATCCAGCTGGCCCACCTCTGGTATTCCCTTTGTGACAGCTGGTGTTTCTGTGACCAAACGGAAAGGTGACAGAACACTAAATCCTATCTCCTCTTAGATTCTTTTATGGCCATTCTCATGGGAAGAGCTATTAGAAACCATCTGCCTCCAAGGCTCAGAAATATCTCATTCGGATTTCTTTGCACTGCTCTTGCTGTTTTCTGCTTCCCCATCTCTCTTTTCAGAATTTCACCTTCCATGTAACAGCCCAGCTGCAAAATCAACCCTCAAAGAGGGCCTTTCTCCTCTTCTTGCAATTATTAGCCTCTCTGCTTCTACACAAAACATCTCTGCATGTCTGACACAACGCACCAAGCAGTTCCCAGCACTTCTTTGCCTCTGAGCCATTCCATGCTACTTCAAAGTACAGCTGAAAACCTCACTATTTATTTTCAGCATATGTCCCCTGTAGATTTATTACTTTTTCTATTTAATGGACACTATTATGGCTGAAATCTGCAGTACTTACAAACGATTGTCACTGATGCCCCTGCTGATTCACTCTGATTCTGCAAGACATGGTGGGAACTTTTGCAGATGTTTCTTGCCCTTAAGTCCTTGCATGCTCAAAATCCTGTACAAGGCCTGTTGAAACTGATTGAAAGAGTTGTATTAAGGTCACAGGTAGCCTCAGGGATCTCTAAGAGCAAAGTTTTCCAAGAGAAGGAGCAGGTCCCACCTGCCACCCGTGTGGTGAATTGACTGGAAATGCTGTGTCTAATTTAATGTCATTCTTGGGCTTTAAAAACTATGAAACCCAAATTCTTTTTTATGGAAAACCTGTATATTAGGGCAAAAAAGTGGGGCCTTTGGCTTCTGTTAAGTATCTTAAGGACACCTCTGGCACGAGATTCAGCATATAATTCCTAGTTTGTTTTGGTTTCCATCTGCTGGTGTGAAACTTCCTCTATCACTGTCAGCATTGAAACACTCCCCTTGGCTATTTCCTGCTAATTTGAAATAAAAAAGTGTCAGAAAAGAAAACCAGGCCTTTTGGAACCATGCATTCATGAAGAGTTTCTCATTTCTCCCCTCCAAGGTGTGTTACAGTGGTTGAGGGACACCTTATGCCTCTGGGCAACCTCATGAGAGCCAGTGAGGTTAACGGTGAGGTAGTTGTGATTATAGGTCTATTTTCTGAGGGATGCATAAATCTCTCCCCCTGTTCAGGTATCTTGCAGGTGGCCTTTGAGCCAAAAGCTAGAGTTTGACTGGGAGCTGCTCCTCTTGGGCTGGCTCGGGGATGGAGGTGTGCTCAGTGGGCACGTGTGCCACGTGTGTGCCATACACCTCCTTAAGAGAGGGAGAGAATCCTCCTCTTCCTCTCCCTTCCTTGCTGCTGCTCAGATTGATTTTTTTCTGATGTAAGAGAGCTGAGTGCTGGTTGATTAGGCCATGACCTGAGCTTTATATAATGCATTGTGCAATGCACGTTATGTAATCAGAGGTTTCTTATGTAATTTATTTGCAGGGCACTCACCAAATCAAGGACCAGACCTGATACCCGATATATGGATGGGTTTGCTGTTTCAGGGAGGCTATGTTTTTAGGGGGCCAGAAAAGAAAATGCATGTAGCTGTGGTTTGATGGCTCTTTGTCCATGACCATCTCCAAAAAGATCTCTCCAAACTCCTTAAAAAGAAAGAAGACAGGGCTTAAGTTTTTCCTTCTGTGGGCCAGGCTTAAAGGGGGCTCAGCTGCACCCACATTCCACCAGTTATAATGGGACTCTCAGGCACAGCTCCCCCTTTGCTGTCTCTGATGTGCTTGAATTAGCCCTCACTATTTCCTTGGCAATGGGGCTGGATTGTGCTAGCAGGTGGGTCAGGAATGTGAGGTGAGGATGTGATTCAGGCTGTGAGCTGAGGAAATGACCCATATCGGCATGAGATTAAAATCCAATTCCTCCTGGCAGCTGAGCGCACAAATCATGCCTGCCATTCATGTTGCCTGTTGAGGTGGTTAATCCATCAATGGGGCTTCATCTGTGCCCCAGGAGTGGAACCATCCACACCTAGGCAGTGACAGAACAGCTAATGGGCTGGAAACAGCCACTGCAGATGCCAAAAGAAAGAAAAATGTCTGTGGGGTCCTCTTGCTCTGGCTCAGTTTCACTGTTGGCTCATTGTGCGGTCAGTGTATGAGTTCTCCCAGGGGATGGTCAAACGAGGTGATGCAGCATCCCAGGCCCTCACAGGTACTCTCATCAGTCCTCTCCAGCCTTCCTCCCCTCCTACTAAGGGAGAGGTTGGATTGTTCATGCTGAGATAGCTGGGGATGTGGTGGAAGCATGGTTGTGGCCTGGCATGATTTGCACAGCCTGGTGAGGTGGGGCTGCCCCGTCTGCCTCACTAAGCCCTGGGCCCCTTGCAATGCTCTTTCATGCTACAGAAGCTGGGCATGTGGAAAAACTTAGGATTCTACATTTTTTTGTGTACCTTTAAACTACAAGTATTTTGCAATGGCAAGAGAACCCGATACCTGGCTGTGTGTGAGCTGGGAGACTGACTGCACTGCCGAGTGTGTGAACAGTGTCCTGCATGATAAACTATAGCAGGGATTTTGCTGTAATGCTAAAGCACTCACTCCTCAGTCACAGAATCATAGAATAGTTTGGGTTGGAAGAGACCTTAAAGGGACACCTTCCACTAGACCAGGCTGCTCAAAGGTCCACCCAGCCTGGCCTTGAACACTTCCCAGGGTGGAGAATCCACAGCTTCTCTGGGCAACCTGTGCCAGCTCCCAGCCACTCTCACAGAAAAGAATTCTCAATATCTAATCTACATCTGTCATCTGTCAGTTTACACCCATTCCTCCTTGCCCTATTTCTCCACGTCCTTGTAAAAAAATCCCTCTCCAGCTCTCTTGAAGCCCCTCTAGGTACTGGAAGGTGCTGTAAGGTCTCCCCAGAGCATTCCCTCCTCCACTCTGAACAGCCCCAACTGTCTCAGCCTGTCAGCTGCGGTCTAATTAGTAAGGAGGTTGTAATGATTAGGAGATCCTGATACAAAGGGAAGAAGATGTGCAGAAAATCTGATGGACTGTTCCTTTGTCTTTATATGTGATCTGAACTACCTGAGAGGCTTGATGCCTGTTAAAATTTTCTTTAGCATGAAGAGAAGTTAAAGAGGACAATTTATATGAGATGGGCATTACCAGATCCTTCATGGATCTACTTGGCTTGTCCTCACCACCTGTAGAGGTGGGGTGCTCTGATCTCCCTGGGGAGCAGGGTCTGTAAGGCCACCCTACATGAGACACCTCACAAAACTCTGGCCCATGGGACATATCAGAGTAAAGTTATTAAGACAAAACTCTCCAGACTTTATCCTTTTGATAAAAAACCAGAAGGATATATATTATAGAAAACTCCGACTTCCCTTTCATCCATCCTCCTGTTTCTTGCTGCTATTTTGCACTGAATTTCAGCTTTGGCTGAAGTGCATATGAAAGGCCAGGATGACTCTGATGGGTTTCCTGGTCGTTGTTGTTGAGAGATGCCATGACCTGTTTTATCCACCTCACCTGCCAGGCAGCTGAGGCGTAAAGCCCCAGGTAGATGTTAAACCTCCACCTCGCTGGGAGCTCACAGGTTCACTTCCCTCCACAGGTGAAATGTGATGTGCAAGCGGGTGTTGCATCAGGAGGAGGCTTTGGCAGGGAGGCAGCTTGTGCTGAGAATGGCTCCAGAAATGGGGAAGCTGCATTTTTCACTTTTGCTTCTGGGAACCCCAGCCTGAACTTCCTTGATCACCCATGGAACCAGAGCTGTGTGGTGCTGGCATTGCAATCCCACTCTCGTTTGTTCAGATTATTAGAAGAGACGTGCTATTCAGGCTGCTTCTTGTAGAACATCAACAGGGAACCAGGAGGCATTGGGAGAAGTTCCCACTTGGAAGAAGAGATTTAATTAAAAAATGAGAAATCTGTCTGATCACTAATGGAACAAGTGTTGCCAGTGAGTTGACTACTGTGGTGGTCAAGTCTCTCAACAGAGAGGCTGAACTAAGCCTGTTTTGAATAACTAAAATATTTTCTTTTTCAGTTGGCATTATGGACTTTTATTTTCCAGTGTTACAGACCACATGCTGTCCCTCCTTGCTCAGTGTGACGTGCCCAGCCCTGTCAGCTCTTTGCTCACTGTATTTGTTAGCTCTGACAAAGAGAAGGGATATATTTCAAGGAGGATGGCGCAGGTTTCGGTGTGGATGTGGGAATAGTCCTTTGTACAAACAAGGGAGAGGCAGACATCTGGGGAGGCAGCAGCTGTACAGAAAGGGCTTTGTAGGTGGCTGTAGCAGTTATCAGCTGACCATAAGTCAATAGAGTCATGGTGTTGCAAAAAAAGAAAGGAAAATTTAATCATCCCTGGGATGTATAAACAACAGCATTGTTTGTAGGACGTGTGCAATAGTTCCAATGATTTTTTAGTGTGGATCAGGCCTACATGGCAGTAATATGACCAGCTCTGGGCACTGCCCTTCAGGAAGGTTATGTACCAGTGGGAGAGAGTTCAGAGGAATGCAACAGAAGTGACTGGAGGGTGAGGGAACATGATCCACGGATGTGACCAGGGTTGTTTGGTCTAGAGCAGTGATTTTCAGACTGTGGCTTGTTGTCTTCTGGTCTATTTCTACATGGTCTAGAAGATGTGAGTAAGAAAAGCAAGTTTCTATATATTTTGGGGCTGTCCACAGACATAATATTTCTAAAAAGGTCTCTCCTTGCAGAAGAACATACTTAGGGCCCAGCACTGAAGTGAGAGAAAATGAACCAGTCCTGTTTCACAGAGAAGAGTGAAAGGGGTCCAATACCAACTTTTAAATACATAAAATAGAAGGAAGAACCTGTTCTCTCAGTTGGAGAGGTAGAAAGTTTGGAGAGCGCCTTGTAGCAGTGACAATGGAGGAAATCTTAGGGATAGTGGGATCTCTAGGTGCTGTAATGTCTAATCTGGGCAGGCTTGAAATTCCCAGCATGGGAATCTCAAAAAACAGGCTAGATAAACATCTGTCTGGATAGGGCTGATCTCTTCTTGGCTCTCTCCAGGTCACTTTGCATCCCAGTTCTCTAAGATTGTGTAAGTACCTCATGTTAATTTATGGTCACTGCTATTTAATATATCCATAAATACAGTTCAGAAGGGTGTGAGCAATGAACCGGTTGTCACCTAACTGCTCACTTCCTTTTCTGGATTAGTAAAAGTATATTGAGCAATACTAATCCACTAATCCAGCCCCAGGTATCTATGAATTGCTAGGTAGACATCCCCAGCTCCATTTTTCAATGATTCTGCATCACAAGCCTGGCATGTTTATTCTGGGAGGCAAATACAGTGGTCTCAGATTTGATCCTAACTTTTCACAATGTTGACAAACATCCTGAACATCATCCACCTCTCTGCTAATCCGCACTGTCTTGACTTTTACCTAGTAGCTGCGAAACAAAAGGTAATTCCAGGAAGCTTGGCTGTGATGCTACTGCTGTTGTTTGACAAGGATCTGTTTTCTCTAAAAATACTTGCTGTAGCTTGAAGAAAGCAAAAGCTACAGTTAGTCACTACAATACCTCTATTTGCTAGTGAGAAGGGATCACTTAATCACAAAATCAAAGAATATGTTTGGGAACTGGACAAAGTCTTACTGTATGTTTAGCTTTTTTAGTGAGGCCATGCTTCTGAGAGATCTCACTGAAGGGTAGAAGAAAGAGTGGAAGAGATGATGGAGTAGGAAAGTGTTTTGAGGACAGGAATTTAATGTGAATGATCCAGGTGAGGTGAGACACTTGCACTTCACCTGGGTGGATTCAGGTTCTCTGTAATTTCAGTGCAAGGGCAGGAACTGGTTCTATTCCAGTTCCATTAATTGCAGTCCATTTGCAGTTTTAAAATCTTATTGTCTCTGAAATCCCGGACTGATGTGTCAAAAGGCTTTGGTAATTCAGGGCACAGTTTAGAAGTGGGGCAGCCATTGTCTCTGGAATGCAATAACTTATAGACCCACTTCAGCTTCCAGCATCTCATCTCATCTCAGTGTGGGCACCTCTCAGGGCACTGACATGTGCTGCCTTATTTTTCCTAACATACTGTCTTTTAACTGTGGGTCGTAGAGATGGGCTTTCCACTCCAGAGAGTTTCCTGAATGTTTTTGCCCAGGGTTTTTCAGGACAAAGGTATTTTTTAATATGTTAAAGTAAGCAGACAGCAAAATGTATATCATGTTATCTGCAACCCCTTTGCAGAAGGGCCTTGCAGGGATTACAGCTCTAAGTGGGCTTGCCCTTTTGCCCAAATTAGTAGAAGAGCTGCAAGTATCAGCAGTAGATAGGAGGCTTCACAATTTTCTTGTTGGAGAATCCTTATAGGCGTGTCAAGGATAAAACACACAGGTTGAATGGACAAACACAGATGATATTAATAAGATCTACGAAATCAAAGAAGTCCTCTAAGCCTATTGTTCAGAAGACGTCATCTAAAGACTTGTCTTGGGATCTCAGTAGCTAGCTAAAGCACAACCAAATCCTACTGGGTTTATTTCTCATTGAAATTTTGTTTGTGTTTCATCTTGAGGAAAATGTCCCAATCATGAGATTAACAGGGATATGCTGAATTAACGAGAATGTTTAAAAGATCCATTAACATCTATGAAGGTGACAGTCTGATTTGTGGGTAGTGTTTTAAATGCTTTGCCCCACCCAGAACACAGAAGCCTCTGATATGTCATTTTGTTCAAACTTTGCTGAGTCTGGCAATTGTGCTATGTGATAAACTCTTTTATTTCAGTTATTTGTCTTGCTGAGGTTGTTTACAGAGAGGGTGTGATGAGTGCTGAGAGATGAGGATAGAGGACACACTTACATGTTCAGTTCAGAGGTTGTTTTATCATCACTTCTTTTCAAAGACCCAAATAAGAAAGAAAGTGCAATTATTTTATACTTGTCTGGATCTGAAATAGGCGGTTTGTGTTGCCTCTATGTCCTTGCAATGAGTCAATGTCCTTGTGGAGTTCACTTGTTAAACTTTTCAGTGTATAGCTTTGTGGAGTCTTCTGTTTTTAGAAAAACTATTTTTACTTCTCCCTTTTTTAAAGTAGAGAAATTAACTGAATTAATTTCAACAGGTGAGATTCCATTTTAGATTATTCAGGGTCTTGCAGAAGTGAAGATTTTGTTCCAGATAAACTGGACAAACTTTATTATGTGTATAAAAGTCCTTCAGCATGAAAGTTGTCTGTTTAATTATTTAAACCTTGAAGTAAGTCTTGACACTTAATGTCTTTTTAAAAATCTCACTATCTTTTTCTTCCTAATATCCTTCTGGTCTTTCTGAATTTTCTAAGGATCTTCTCTATATGGTGCCAAACAAATATTTTCTGATTCTTGCAAATACTGTCAATTTTGTGAGTTGCCATGCTAACAATATGGGAGTTTGGGATATGCAACATAAACCCTACCAGATTTATGTAAAGAAAGGAGTCAAGGAGTAATTACACACAGGTTTGTAGAAGGTGAAGAAAATCCACACTAAACTTCTTCAACGAGTTTTGTCATCGCAATCAGTCAAGGAATAACCTAGGCTAGTTAGAGTCTTGAATCAGAAAGATAACCACAGAAACTTTTTCAGACGTCTATCAGCTTGAGATGCTTGAAGGATATAAAAGTGCCTCTGTAGAAACATACTTTTCATACTTCTTAAAATCTGCAGTGCCTTTTGTCTGTACTTACACTGCTGCCTTTCTCTAAGTAACATATTTCTCAAACCAGCATCTTTCTCAAGCAGAACGTAGGCTTGTGTTTTTATGACATATCTAATATCTCTAATGGCTCTAACAACACCCTCCTACATCTTTGCTCCCAGCCAACAAGCTATACAGTATTTCTTGCACAATAACATCTCATTGAATAATATAAATACCTCACAAAGCTTGCTTTCCTCATGTACATGTTGGGTCTACACTAAATCTGATGTCTTGTGTGTGTAGGAGTTGCTTTCCCATAAGAAGACATTAATTGTTTCCTTGCCTTTTGGACCAAAAGGTCTCTGATTTTACAACCTGTTCTGTAAAGCAGGTTTGTAAGTTGCATATAAATTCTCTTTTCTGGCTTGATCGTGTTCAGGTGAATGCCTTGATCTTGGTTTGCATCTAAATTACTACACAGTCCAGCACCACCTTAGACGGGAGGTGGCAATTAGCTGAGAGCTTCCTAAACCACACAGCAAACTGCCTGTGGTTCTCTGGGTTTCCTTGTACACCCTGCTACAAAGCAGCTTGAATTCCTTGTGGTTTCCAAAGTTCCCCACCAATATGCAAGGGCTGGGGTTTTAACCCTTTCCCAGCAGTGCCTCAGTTTGTGTGTACCTCTGAGCTGGACACAGACTGGTCTCAAGAGGGTCAGCCAGAGCAGGTCTGAGTACCAGAGACCCAGGGAGTGTCAGGTCCTGGTGGACCCAGTGCAGTGGGAGATCTCCAGGAATATCATTGAGCCACTCGCTGTAGAACTGAGCTGGAGACAAGGTGCTGTGCCTTCCTTGGGCAGTGCGAGGAGTGGAGGGGTCTCTCTGCAGGAGGAATTGAGAAGGGTGGGTTTGGGTGTGTTGGAATATGTGTGTGTCCCTAAGCAGCCTGCTGGGGACTTTGAGGCTGGCAGCACCTAGTCTTGCCCCTGGACAGGACGTGGAGAGAGATATTGGGCTGGGCAAGGAGAACTGGGAAAAAGTTGGAGGTGGGTCTCATTAACTCAATACTTGAGAGAGATTCCAACAGCCAGGCTAACTGGGTGGGTTGAGATGATTTTTCTCTTCCAGGCTAAAGACAAAAACTGTTAGGCTGTATGAGGAAGGAAGATCCAAACTCAGGTGCAGGGAGCTGTGGAATTGATGACTCAAATGCTCTACCTGCAAACTGGGGTTAGAATAGGGGGTAATGGAGATGAGGTACTGACTGCTTCCACCTCATGAGCAGGGGCACAGCAGCTTTATGCTGAGTGCCCTGTTGTGGCTGTGAGGGCTTTGCTGAAAAGGACTGCTGTACCAGTAAGTGACACAGAGGAGCAGATTGGGTGCAGGCTATGTAAAACAAGTGGAGAAGTGGTGGGTGGCTCACATGGCTCAAATTGTGGACAGATGACACTAGGCTTGACCCTAAATCTTGTTATGAATCCATTCCTTGGCTCTATGCCCACCTGAATCCCTTCAAACTATTGTGGCAGCAGCCCAACATAACTTGTGAGCATCACTAGCCTGGGAAAGCATCCTGCAGATTTAGGAAGATGTGATCCCTTCATGATAGTCCTGGCTTATCCTACTCACTACCAGCTGTAGAGGCATCCCCTGAGGCAGGGAATGGTGTAAAGAAAAATAAATTCCTTGTGAAAGTAAACCTTAACTTCCCTTTCTCCCAACTGCTGATGAATAATGTTTTTGTGTCACAAGTTGGTGGGGTCCCTTAGGTGCAGAGTGACTGAGCACAAGGTGAGGTGACACTGTACTGAGGAGGGGGTAAATACATGCAGGCAGGCTCTCCCTGGGTGCCAGGTGTGCCAGCAGGGTTTTGAAGCAGAACTAAGGGGTGGCAAGGGGACCAGGGACCCTGTGGAGAGCTCGAGCAGAGGGGTGCTGCTTCCTTCTTCTTGCTGTCTCACCTACATTATATCACCCAGGGCATTAGTCAGGGAGCTGGACTGAGGAGGTCTACCTTTACCCTACTTGTCTTGCTCCTGTGGGCATTCCATCAGCCCCTGCTGTTGAACTTGTGCATCTTTCTGTTCCCAGCCAGTGTCTCACACCCCTTGGGTTTATTTTGCCTGAGCACAGGGAGAAAGGCCTGTACTACAGATGGGTACTGACTGGAGGAAACCATGAAGCCCAGGTCTGTATGGGGAAAACCCAAGCAAAGCCCTTGCACAGAGTGCTGTTTTACCCTAAGCTTGCAAAGACCTGAAAGAAGGTGAGCATGAAACCTTGGGGTGGGTTTAGGAAAGGGGGTCAGTCATACCAGCACATGTTGGAGCTGGGACACCACAAATCCTGGCACCAGCACCATGGTCATTCCTGCAAGACCCTCATTCTCTTAGGCTTATATGGCTGCCCCAACTCTGCTCCCAGGTCCCTGCTGTGTGCAGTGCTTGTGGTCTTCATGCTGGGTTTCTTCTAGCTGGGAGCTGTGCCCCAGACAGGTTGCAACTCACACCAAAACTCTTCACTGGAAACCTCCAACTGTTCTCCTGTCCTGGCTCCCTCTGGCTTGTAAGGGCAGTTGGACACTGGACTCCAGCTCCAGCTCCACCAGCAATGGAAAAAGCAGTGTAATTTACTTCCCATGACCCAGTTCTGGCTCTCCTGTCCTTACCACCCACATGACAGCCACCCTTTTCCCCTGGGCACTACAGACTTTTAGTTTGCTTTAATAAAGTCATTTATATTCTACCTGAGCCTGTTTTCTGCAGCCCTCCCAGACTCATTATAAGGCTCCTTTTTTTTCTGTCTAGGAATCATTAAAAGTACAGACCAAAATGATGTCCAAGCCTGGCGCCTCTGTGCATCCTTTTGAGATGTTCCTGTACTTGAGAGAACACTTTGCAGAAGAAAGTTTCCAATAACAAATCTCTTTTAACCAGAACAGCAGCTATACTCTGCTGATTTTGTATTGGGATTTCATGATGGAGAATGACAAGAGTGGTACCTCATCTCCCATCTCCTCCCAGACCACATGATGATCTGCCAGGAAACACATTTGATTTGATGTGTTTTCTCTTCAGCAAACCCATCTTACCTGTACCAATCACCTCATTATGTTCCCAGCACTTACAAACGGATCAGTCAACAGGGAAGGCAGGGGTCTTTCCCAGTACAGAAGGTGGCTTGACTGAGCTGAGACTCTCAGTGTCCTCCTGGGCTTGCATTTTAAAGATAGGTATTGTGTTTACCCTTCACCTGTCCTATGGGAATGCCAAGAGTTCTCAAAGATAATTACTAATGGGTTTGAAATGTCTCTGACTGCTTCCTTAAGTACCCTTGGTTTATTAAATTCTGCCCACTGGGCTTCAACCTGTGTTTCTCCCATTCTGGACTCTTCTCTCTGCCCTTATTAACATTTTCTGTTGGTGGTAAATGTCTCAGTTTAACCTTTTCCTACATCTAGAGCACGGTATGAGATGTACCAGCCTTCACACAGTCACACACTCATCCCACCACTGGAAAGAGTCTGGCCTCATCCTCTGACACCTTTCCTTAAGATATTTGTAAACACTGAGAGATGTAAACATCTTCTTCAGGTTAAACAGGTCCAGCTCCCGCAGCCTTTCCTCATAAGAAGAGAGGTGCTTCAGTCCCCTCACCATCTTTGTAACCCTCCGCTGGACTCTCCCAGTAGTTCCATGTCTTCCTTGAACTGGGAAGCCCAGAAGTGAACAGAACACTCAAGATGTGGCCTCACCATGCTGTAGTAGAGGTGAAGGATCAACTTCCTTGACCACTGGCCACACTCTCCCTCATGCACCCAGGATCACTTGCTATGTGTTCTCATTTCCTGCAAAGAGTAGGTCTGCATTCCTTCATGTTACACTTACTTCCAACGTAATTCAAGAACCTCTTCTATAGAGCCCCTCATATATCCTACTAGTTTTTAATTCTTGCAGGTTCTTCAACCTATCTGAGTTTATCCCTGCCTTCCCTGGCCTTACTGTCATGATCATCATTACTCATAAGACAGCACTTGCATTTGTTATAAAATTCCTTTCTGATTCCCAGGTCACCAGCCGGTGTCTGATGCTGTCACTGTCATCTCTCACTGTACTTCCTCTCTCCCCTGCTCCTCAGGACAGATTGCCTTTGTGTGCTTAATTAAGGGCATGTTCATGTGATTGCAAGAGAATCAAGTCAACACATCAGAAGAAATTATTACCTGTCAGATGAAACATAGTAACTGACTTGCTTCTTCTGTTTGAGCCTGTCCTGGTTGTGAAATTAAATGGGTGAGTTTAAACACCTTTCTGGCTGGGTTAAGCAAACTCTTTTCATCGCATTGAAATGAATTAGTCTTTTGCATATAGTCAATTATTACATTAATTGATTGGCAGTAATGCCTTCCGATGCACTAATTAGTCTCTTGTGATGAGTAAACACATCCATAATGTCCTCTGGTAACACATAGGCTCTCTTGCACTTGCATTGCTGATTTAGATTTTTTTTCCTAAGGACAATTCCCCATGTTTTCTGATTATTCCTTTTGTTGAAACTCATGACCCACGTTTGAAATCTTCTCTTTGGAAACCACTGTCCTTATTCCATTACTGCCACACAGGATCCAGTAGTATAAGTGTGGTGGGAAGGCTGTTGGAGGACAGTTCCGTTTGAACTGGGAAAAAGCCCCCACATACTATCTTTTTTGCTGTGGCCTCCTCCAACCTGCAGACCACAAGGGAGTGTTTCTACCTGGTGCCCTGAGGGCAGCTGTTAGTCCTGTCCCTTCTGACACAAAGGCATCTTCCAATGTGAAGTCTTGGTCAGAGCTGGTAGGAACCTCAGAGAGGAGGAAGTTGTGGGATCTGATAGACGGTGGAAGATGAGAATTAAGTGGCCTCACCTTCACAAGCCCACTTGCATTTCCTTTCTCCTTTCCTCATCATGGCATGCATCTACCTTACAACTTTCACTGCGGCATGAAACCAGTTAGGGCAGAGATCCATGTCATGAGGGCCTCAGATTTTTGCAAGATTCCAGCCTATGAAAGAGTCCAGGACAGTTTGCAGATGTCTTTTGATAAAATGTGTCTAGGTCTAGTCTTCCCACATGAGCAGATCTGTGTTGGGGAACAGAGAAATGCTAAAAGTAAGTCCCCTATTACAACTGAATCTGTAGCACTGGTGAGACCTTTTTTCTGGTGGGTGCCCTAGTAAGGGCAGTTAGGGGGTTTGGCTTCTCTGCTATGGAAAGGGCTGAGGAAAGAGATACAATGCTGCAGAAAGTGTGAGAGAGTATAAAAGTGGTGAGTGTGGGAGCCAGGACAAATAAGACAATAGATGCAGACTAGGTGGAGTTGCTCAGATGGAAATCTACCTCCTTTTCGCTAAAGATGCATAAACAGGAAGATGCTGTGATTCATCGTTTCTTTATTTATGCATCTTCTTGGACAATAAAAGACAGATTGGATGTCTGAAATACACTTTTTGACTCTCCATTCATCAGGGACCAGGAAAGTTCTCACTTTTAAAGATGCCTGACATAACTTCAGGTTCAACACCCTGCAGCCAGGAGTGTTTATGGCCAATGGTATGTCTTCTCATAGGACCTTCAGGCAGAAGAGACAGCATACAATCAGACTCCAGGTTTAGAGTGGTCTAGAGTACAACACCTACCTTTTAATCCATTTATTTCTAGTTAACAGTTTAGTCCCATTTATTCAGAAGCCATTAAATCTGTTGGCTTAGGTCTGATGATCAAGCTAGTGTTACAACGTGGACATGACCCACATTAATTCATGGCTATGAAACAGCTCTGTCAAGAGGCTGCAGTAATAAAATGTTCTTGCTAAGACTTAAATTTTTAGTCAAAGCTGTTAAGTGCACTTAGCATGAAGATAAGCATCTGTCTTTTGTAAGAAGCCTAATAAATGTGGTTCACTTTTGTAGATCTGGGCCCAGACAAGGTTTTTACGGGTTTAAAAGTTTGTTGTTTGAGATCTTTTGGAAATAAATGGTTCCGGGAGCTTGAAGGATGGGAACAGAAAGGGCTGTAAAATCATACTTCTGAAAAATAAGTCTATATTTAACTTGTTTGTTCTCTCTGAATGGTTGAAGTCAATGGAATACTGACAGTGTAAGAGCCTTAGCAGAATCTCAAAGGGATGATTGAAAACACTAAGGAAGGATATTGCTCCTAAAAGCAGTGTTGCTACCAAGTGCAAAGAGTGTTCCTGAGAGCACTCAGGAAGCAGCAGAACATGTTATGATGTTCAGGCTGCACAAACTGACTCCACCATAGCCAGGAGTCATTGGGAAGCAATTCATGAAGAGGAGAATGGGCATAAGACACTCAAAGGTATCAGTATGGTGGCTCAGGTTCCAGACAACAGGCATTTGAGCTCCTGACTCTCTGAATAGCTTTGGGCAAGTACTCTGACTGCTCTGAACTTTCATCTGCAATATAAGGAGGAGACTTCTCCATTAGACTTGGGTCTTCCAGACTGATCATATCTCAGAGACACCCTGAAGCTCAAGTGTATTTTCTTAGACTAGACCTTTTTATTCCAGATGAGGATATATTCAGGAGCTAGATCATGACTCAAGGATTGGAGGGGAACGGTCATTATGTCACTGTGTCACAGAGAACAGCACTGATTTTATGATGGGAGCTGCTTGCTGTACATCTCTCTTGGGGAGTTAGGCAGAAGTCACAAATTAGCAAAATTGTTTGATGGTTGCTTCAGATTGGTTTTCTACCCTGGGGAATGGTGGATGAAATACAGGACTGCTGCACTGAGAGCTGCACTTACCATCCTGCACTGCTAAACTCCAAAATGTGGGCTCTAGGGATTCCTCTGGTTTTGCTCTGTAGCATGTGGTGGACATTGCATCACTGCACGTTTTAGATTAGGCTTGTTTGATTTGAGGCTCTGGGTGGCAGAGAGGGAACAGCTCGAGGACCCCATGGACTTTGGCCGTAAGCCAACTTTGTCCTGCTGATACTTCTCCATGTGAAGGGAGCTGCTGGATGCTGCCATTGTACACAATGTACACATTCCTGCTCTGCATCTGATCCCATGGCACATCAGCTGCCCCATCTTTCACCTCACTGAGCAGCATCAACTTGCATAACTTCCTTGGACTTGTATGTCATAGTCATTTATATTAACTAAAGACCCCTGAAAGCAAATGGGCTTGGACTGGCTGATCCTGTTTTTGTAGCTCATAACCATTCTTCTTGTTCTAAGGACCTTTAGGGAAGTGTATCCAGCTCCCCAGTGTATTTCCATGGGTGTGTGAGTGGTAGAGCTGTTCTGGTTGCTGACAGTGGATATACCTGGCTCTTAACCGACCTGCAGAGAAAGTCACTGTGGCTCAGAGGCCCCTGGCACTCTGCAAGTGGCCTAGCAGGAGACACAGCCAAGGGCTTTCAGGTCACTCTTTCAAGCCCTCACAGGGAAGACAATTTTGCATGTCATTGGATATGTAAGGCTGCAATTTGAGGTGTTTAAGGATACTAGAATGCCTGTGGGATTTGGTAGGTCCTCTGAGGTCAGATGGTAATTTGAAGACACCAGCAAATGCCTGAAAAGCTTTGTAATGTTAAATTCTTCATCATCCATGACATGGATTTCCCAAACCCAACTTCTACTGTTATTTTCCCAAAACTTCAATGTTCCTCCGTGTTTTCCCTTCCTCTCTTCCCCACTGCTTCTTACAAAGCACATTTCCACTAGATCAAGCAGTTTGAACCCTTCATCCCTTCTCTGAGACCTCAGCGAGCGGCATAAAACTCAGTGCTCCTCACCAATCTTCAAGGTCTTTCCTAAGCCTGTGTATTGGTGATTAGTTGGAATTGTTGCTTTTCCAACGGAATCAACCCTTTTTGCTTCATCAATATGGTCGGCCCTGGCCTGTTAATCAGAGGATATCACCTATGTGGTTCTTGTTTGTGAAATACCCATCCTACTCCAGTCCTCTGACTACCAGCTCATCCAAAGCTCAACCTGAAACTCATTTCTGTCATCCTGCAAGATTTTGATGAAGTATGACGAAACATTGAACTCAGTTTCCTCTCCATTTGTCTGTCAAGCTCTCCACTCCTGGATTTTGTTCTCCCTGCCTCTTTCTCTTTCACCCCTCAAGCAGGGTTTGGGATCTTTGACAATGAGGTTTTCAGGCACAACGTTTTTTTTAGTCATTCACAGTAATTCATTACAGCTTTGACTCTTGTAATTCTCTGTGACACATGGTCTCTTTCATGAGCATCATTTTCAAACACATGAATCATTGCTAGACATCCGTTTTCCCATCTGGGTCTTTGGCAAGATGAGTTCTTACTCATCTCCATGGACTTTCATGTTGCATGGCTATGTCATGAGTATGGCCAGCTTTGGACTGGTCCCTGCTGTGTCAGGTGCCTTTGCACATGCACATGCACATGCACACACACACACACAGACATACACGTGTGTCACTGTACAGGATTAACTGGACTCTGCACCCCTACCTTGATCAGCCATCATCCTCCTTCTGACTCATGGCTGAGGAAGATAAGAAGCTGGCTTTGCTATTGGCTTCATGATAATAAGTAAACAGTAATTAATATTTTGCAATTATGTATGTCCTTGAATTGGATGGTCTGAAAGCACTTCATTAACATTAATTAGTCATCATTGCATAGCCCACATGAGATAGATAAGGTATTATTGTGCAGAAGGGAAAACTGAGGCGCAAAGAAATACCAGGATCAGGCAGGTCTAAAATCTGTCAGAAGAGTTTGCAATACCTTCGCACTTCTCAAAGCTGAGGTTTGCTGCAGCCTCATTTTGAAGACACCAATGGCAAAGTTGGAATTAAAATGCAGAGGACAAAATCCTCAATGTTCAGGACAGAGTCCCATGGGACTAATCAAGACCTTGATTTCTCATAGGTTGTGCCTGTCCACTGCCTTGGCTCTTCCTCCTTGTGCTGATGTTTGATAATTTGCTAATCACCAAGACTGCAGAGCAACAGGTGAGATGGGCATCTAACAGACCCAAAGCAGTGGGGTGGATCTAGATCCTTTTCTGGACCTGGCTGGATATCTTAGAAACATTTTTTCAGTTGCCCAGACAACATTTGCCAAACCATCCAAATCACTTAAGTTACAAAGTCCTTGCAAAACCGCTGTTGGGCAGCTGGAGGGCCAGACATAGATCAAAGTGTTTGGCTAAAGGGAGATGTGTCTAGACATTGTTTGGGGTTTCCAAGCTCACACCAATGTCTCGCATCAGGAACTTGATTCCATTGCCTAAATGTACACTTTAAGGGCTCTTTAAGAAGACCTGGATTCTCCTCCTGACCTCCAGCTGACTTTTGGAAAGAAGGGTCTTCTGAAAGTCCCATCAGATCTGCTGGCTGGTTTAGGTACCTCAGGGCACCTTGATACCTCCCTGTTTTGGATAACTGAATCATGTCCCAAATGTCCGGTTTTATGGCCTGTGTAAGCAGTGTATGCCCAGGATGTGTTTCACTACATCCAAGTCTTTCTCTAGAGAGGTAGCCTGATGCCCAGACACTGAATAAATTAATCTGAGCACCCTCTGAAAAATCTTTTCAGTTCTCTGTGTAAAGAGTCAAAGCACTCTGTTGCTTCCAGCTCCTGTGTTTACCTCCCATTTTCAGGCCCAAGTTATTTAGGAACTTTTGGAAAGATCTCTATTTGCCTGCTGATGCTACAGCTGTGCAGTAGGAACAGGGTCACTGCAGGATCTACTGTTCCCCTTAGGGGTCTCAGACTCCCTGTGATCATCCCTAAGACTCACTGCATATGGGGTCTCCCCTCCAGTATCCTTCTCACTCCAGTGCTGTCTCTGTAGGAATCAGTATCACCCGCAGGATTTAAAACCAAGTCAGGCACTGTTATCCCAAGACATTTAGTCATGGTCCAAGTTTCCTATAATACCAAGTGATTGGATTTAATGACTTGCTTGTGTTTATGTCTTTCTCAGTTAGAGGAGGTCTACCTGACTATGGTATGACGAGATCAGGGATAGCTGAGTGTCCCCACACTTTGTAGCTGAGGACCCACAAGACCTGGGTAGATGTGCTCTCTTTTCCAGCATCTTGGTGGTCCAACCAGACAGAGGCATGTGCCAGGGAACCTACCTGCTGTGGTCAAGCTCTGTCTTCTTCCTCAAGTGTTTTATGTGACCGACCTTGTCCAAGGGGGCTGAGTTAACATCTCTTTGTGTTGCTGGCTTGCACTGTCAGTGGCCAGTGCTGGATGTTGAGATAAGCTGGACTTGAATGTACAACACTGTGTCCTCTGACACAAAGGACCTGGGGAGATCAAATGGGGGACCTGTAAGGTTCTATTCTGTGCTCAGCTGAAGCAGGGGTGATGCCTCCCTCTCATGATCCCTTCCCAAGAAGCGAAGGGACTTGAAGGAACTTCTCCAACTGGAGGGGCTGTGACAGACCTGGGAAAGTTGAGGTCATTATGTTGTCCTTTGGAGTGGAACTGAGGTGTTTGAAGACAGGTGAGGAGTAGCAGGAGGGAAACAGAAGATGCAAGATCTGTTCATCAGGTGAGGTCTGCCTGTTGTACACCCCAAAGGAGATGTAGTGGGGACTATATATTCATGTGTAAACTCAGGGTTTTTTCAAATCCAAGACTGTGTGGGTGAACTTCAGTCTGGCTTTTCTTGGTGGAGGGCTGGACTTAAAAGCTTTAACAAAATTCTTTTAATGCACATGTCTGGAGCAGTTCTCTGTGGTTGAAAAAAGCCACCCAGCTGATCAAAACCTGGGTCTTACTCAGTTCTTATGATTCATAACAGACCCTCCTCTTCCATCAGCTGGAACAGAGGGAGTCCGAGGTGACCAGCTGGTGGGAGGCCCCGGCCTCTTTATGCAGTGGGATTGAAACATGTTTTGCCTGAAGGTTTTAAAAGGTATTTGCTGACAGCAGAGGACAGGGTGAGACTCATAGATCTTTTGGGTCTCATGGCAGAGCTTATCATGCTTGATACATGCTCATTTCCCTGGATTCATTCTTTTTTTGAGCATCTCCTCCTGTCCACCCCAGGCTTTTTGCCCTTCTCAATGTCCTTCTGCCTGGTTCAAGGCTCACAACCCCTTCAGCCCTAAGTTAGTTCCCTTTTTCTTTGCCTGTCTGCAGAGATGTTCCCCTTCTCCTGCTTTTAACCTCAGGCCCTTTATCTACTGTCTTAACTCCCACTTTAAGCTCTTATTTGAATTGCCTCTGCACACAACTCACTGGCCGCAGTCCGTCTGCTGCTTCTCCTGAGTCCTTATCAGCTCCACACATGCCTCCTCCCTGTTCCCTGTTGCAAATGCTGTGTCCGTGATATCAGGTCTCTTTCTGTGGCTCCTCATTTGTCTCCCGTCCCATCCTGTGCCCTCCACAGGCTGGCAGTCCCTGTCCCCAGGTCCTGCCACCTCTGGGTTCTACCACCTTCCTGTCTGTCTGTGTTTCTCTCTGGGAAACCATGAGGTGGTCTCTCCAAGAATGGCTTTCCATGACATCATACCCCAAACACTACCCCAAACCCTTTTCTTTCCATCTCCTCTACATTCCCAGTTCTGTTACGACTACTGTTCATTTAATGTTGTACCTCCCCCCTTCACACCAATCTGGGATTGTTACCTCTCAGATAACCCTCCTTCTACCCAGACACCATCTCACAGAGAAAACCATGGCCAGGGGATGTCGTCAGTCCCTGGTTTTCACTTTGGGTATCCACTTTCTGCCACGGGGTCAGTAGAAGCCATTAGTATGAGGTGACCCTGCTTGAGTCGGGAGGTTGGACCATATGACTGTGGTCCCTTCCAGCCTTACCCATTCTGGGCTTCTGTCAGCAGGAGGGAACAGATCCATTTCCTCTGTGGAGAAGATGTGGTGAGTGATCTTGTCCTCTCTAGGAACTGCAGAAATATCAGATAAGAGTTGAATGACTTCCAAAATTTCAGAGAAGTTTTATCAGCAAAAATTTGCTAAGTCTCTTCTGAGGCCACCTGAGCTGCAGTTGGACTACACTGGAAATTTTCACCAGTGGGCCAAAGCACTTGTCTACTTGCATCTCTGTCTCCCAACCATATTTCCAGTCCCAGATGCAAGCTAGGGCCACCAGGGCCTTTATAATTATGATTTTTAAGATGGGTAAAAGCATAAATTTGTTACTAGCCTACTTTTGGAAGTGCCTGAAATAAATATATATTTGAGGTAAACAGCAAGTGAGAAAACATTCAACGCTCAGCAGTGCCAGTTTGGTAACGGTCTGGGCAAGCTTGGGAGCAGAGCAACAGGCTGCGCTGGCAGCCATGCCAATGAGGCACAGCAGGAGAGCTTGTGCAGGCAGATATTTGGGCCTCACAGGAAAAAACTCCTCTGGCCCCTTTGACCAAATGAACTTGGTTTGAGACAGGTCCCTCAGCTGCCCATGGCAGCCAGGCTAAACACCCCAGCACAGGAGAAGCCAGCACATCCCAGTCCCACCCTAGTGGTGTGGGCACAGTTTAGCTCACAGCAACGCAGGCAGGACAACCACTGCTCCCTGCCCAGCCCTTGGCTCTGCTCCTGCCTTGCCCCTGCCCACTCAGGGCTTGGGGTCCAGTAGCCCTGCAGCGTGTGTGCCCAGGCAGAGGAGGAGGAGGGCAGTGCCTGGCATGATGTGCGCACTGGGTGCGTCTGTGCCGGTGCTGGGCACCGGCTGTGCCTGGGGCAGTGTGTGGGAGAGTGTTTGTGTGGCGGCATCCTCCTTGTGTGGGCAGTCTGGCCGTGTCCCATGACACATGCATGGTGTGAAGGAAGGGGGAAGGGAGGGTGAATTGAAGATGACTGTAGGAGCCTGCAACAGAGAGGATAAAGGGAAAAATCAGCTAGACCTGCTGGGTTGGTTGAAATTCTTGTTTTGGGCTTGGACGAGACGTTAAAGCACATTTGTCATTCCCTTATGGGATCGGAGAAGTGTCTCCCATCCCAGTGCATGGCTCTGCAGATGCATCCTGCCCTTCATGCAGAGGCAGGGGGATCTGTCCCTGCTCTTTCTTGTGGCAGCAGCTGTCACCCACCTTGGGACCCTGCTCCATGCCATGCAGCTCCACAAGCAGCAAGAAATGACTTCCCCCTGGGCACTGCCATTATATAAGGGACAGGAGGCAGGTTTCCCTGTCATAAAGGTGTTGCACAATTAATTATTCTGGCTTGGCTCCGGATCCCTGGAGCTCAAGGATGCCACGCTACATGACTAGTGCAGCACAGGCTTGGCCCGGCTGAGCCTCAGGCTAGTAAATCACTTCTGCTCGTGTCTCTCCCTTTCCACTCAAGTGTATACCCTTTCAAAGGGGTCTTGGTGGAGCATGCTCTGAAGCAGCAGCACCTGCAATCATGGGGCAGCCAGAAACATTCCAGCTCTTTGTACTGGTGTCTTTCCTCTTCCCCAAGGGACACCCCCATGCCGAACCCCCAGCCCACAGGAGAGCTAGCACAGCACTGGATAAAAGCAAATCCCCATACCTGGGCTTCTTGTTTGTGTTTGCCTGGCTCAAGGCTAAAACCCATTTGTCTTGACATGCCTTTCTCCTGGAAATTAAAGACTTTGTATTTTTCTCCTCACAGTGGTATCATACCCTATAATCAAGCTGCCTCTCCGTCTTCTCTCTGAAAGGCTGAACATGCTGAACTCTCAGCTTCTCCCTGCAAGGTGTTATTTGCTTTAGCCCTCCGGTGAATTTCCTGGTACTGTCTTCGTCTTTAACTTTCAAACATCTTTCAAAAGTGCAAAAACACCTGAAACCACACAGCCCTGTGCTCATCAGGGCTGCATGCAGATATTCCTGTTTTGTTGACCTGTTGCTATGTGTGGTTCCGTTCCTCTCCTCTCCTCTCCTCTCCGTTCCTCTCCTCTC